>JADNRX010000304.1:0-65230 GCA_015501595.1 Hymenopellis radicata | reverse complement strand
TGGAGTGCGTCTCCTCCCTGGCACTGTGGGGGACTTCTTCTCGCTGGCGGCGCTGGCGTCTTGACCTGTGGCGTGCGTTTCCTCCCTCGCACTGGGCGGGTTCCCGTTGGGGCTTCTTCGGGTTCTTCTTTTCTGGCGGCGTGGGGTTTTCCGCGCTAAGGCTCTTCGGGTGTTGCCTTGTTCTTGGAGGGGCGAGTCCTCATCTTCATAGGCGGGGGGATGCCACTCAACTATTCAGGTGTGTGTTGCGCTTTCTTGTGCGCGAACTCCTCTTCCTAGGGAGGGAAGAGGTTTGTGATTGGATCTGTTTACGAGTCGTCAGTAGAGAGTTGAATGAGGTGAGGCGACCGCTTACCAGGCGGCAACTATACGCGAGGCGAGTACATATGTATCAGTAGGAAGTAAGTGATGTAATGTATCTAACTTGCGGGGTAATACTACTAGTCTAAGAGACGGGAAATGTCCTCAATCGCAATGTCGGCGGGATATCTCAGTACCAGGTCTTCAGCCGGCGCAAAGCCAAACCGTCGTTCACCGGCGCATAGCCAAATGACGAGTCCGCAGTGTTGGAATTGACTCAGTGACAGCCGCGCAAAGACAACAGTGAACAAAACACCTGCCGAGCAAGGTCAGTACCGCGACATGAGCACGAGTAACCATCACTTGTCACTTACTTGTTCACCTTGATGTCTGTCATGACGACGACGAGACGGTATTCGCGGCGCCCACGCTTCGACAGTGTAGTCATCCTCCTCAAGGATGTCAGCAAGTAACAAGCGCCATCATCCTAATGGCGCTGTCCTTTCGTCGTCGTCCGACTTGGCTGGCACGTAGACAAGTCGACCGTGCACCGTGAGGCCTAAGACAAGAAGCGCTAAGTCAAAGGTACGCGAGGCGGGAAAAGAATACGCACATCAAGCCTTATCCAATGAACCTGTTGAGTCGTCCTACACCAGCGTGAGGTTCTTCGACATGAAGCCTTCAAGAAATCCATTTCACAATGATGGTCGGCAAGTCGTGCAGGCGAGTATCCTAAGGGCACGTACACTAACAGAGTTCTTCAGTCAGTTAACAGGATAACAACCGAGAGACAACTTACCACAAATGTGGCATGTCCGACATGGCAGTCTGGCAGTAGGGCGAAAGTCCCCGCACATTGGTGACGATGGCGGGAGAGTCTGCGCGAGGAGTCGGTTGGGCAGCAAAGGTCGCAAGAGACATCGCAACACGCTGAGGTAGACAAGAGGAGAGGAGGTGGCTTTACCGTGAAAGCTGAACAACGACACAAACCTCGAGGAATGTGATCAGACGATAAACTGGGCGACGTACTACTGTACCATTTCGACCGAGAGTTCAGTTACGGGTTACGGCACCTCCGTGAACTGAACACTTTTGGGCCGGGTTACGGTTACGATGCCGTGAACAGTCCGGATTAGGCAAATTTTCCCGCCCTGCGGGGCTCCCGACGCGGCCGACTTTCCTTTTATAGGCAGTTGTGCCTGAACAGAACACTTTGGATAATGAACCGAGCCGTTACGGGTTACACCCCCTGAACGGTCGGTCGAAATGGTACAGTAGCCAATGCCGTCCTCTATGTCGAAACCAGTCTAGACGCCCTACACTATCTTACAGCGAAGGTGAAAGTCGGTGACGAATTATGGTAGGAGAGTCAGCGGCAATAGTCGGCTCCTGAAGGTGAAGCAGGTCTAAGCCTCGGAGGTAAAAAGTTGTCAAATTGAAGGAAATCTGGTCAACAATGAGTAGGGAACAAATGTGCGAAGCACGACAACGTACTAGCCTATCCCGTTCTCTGTGTTCTGCAGTCGTCGAAAGGAGTCTGCTGAACCCGTTTTGGGCGCTGTTAGCCCCCGCCCCCGTTGAAGAAAAAGGCCGATGGAGGTTGTTGAACAACCATAACAACGAGAGCAGATAAGAAAGCACTGACCACAGTGCTGAACGGGTGTCGAAGGCAGGTATCATATTGACAGGAAAAGAAGGTGTCTACACCGTTTCTGTAGTAGCAAAGAAGTGCTTTATATGTGCCCATATAAGTGGAAGTACGTCGTCGGTTGACGACGTACAACACTGGAAAGGATCACGCGGAAAGAACAGGCACGCACTCTGTATTGTAGACGACACGACAGGAGAAAGCCCAATGGCAGGGATACAAGCAGGTACGGACGGTAAAGGTATCAGTATGATGAGATGATGATGGTAGTCGTAAGAAGAGAGAGAGAGACTCAGAGAGAACCGAAGAGAACATCCGTGGAAGCAATCATGCACAAACATCCACCATGTGATCGTACTACGCGTCGTTACGCTTACAATAACCCATCATTCTGTGCAAGAAAATCCTTACAACAAGTTAACTTTTCTTTCAAGATCAGCCAGTTCTCAGCTGATAGGACCTTCATGTCCTCTCCATCTTCACCTTCATTGTCAGACTCTGGTTCTGCTCCTCCACACATCCACGCAATATCACCAATAAATTTGTGAAGAGTGAAATACTTCATGTCAATGTCTGCAATTGATTCAACTGCACGGGGTCGGAGCGGAGTGTTGATGAGAGCAAATGGATCGCTGCAACGCTCCCCCCTATCGTTGGAAATACCAAAAAGAACGGATCTGGGATTTGCTCTGGCGGGTGATCTGCGTCCTCGAATGTAGAATCTGAGAGATTACAGTCAATTACAGAGACTACATGAAAGGAAGAAGAACGATGTACAATGTCGATGTCGTTTGGATCAGCCTCGAGATATAGCTTGAAAGAGCCAAACAGGTGGTGGAGAGCACTGCTCATCAAGAAGCGCATTCTGGACCACAGTCAACAGTGGAGACCCCAAGTCGTAAATCGGAAGGCCTGTAAGGACCTCGACCAAGCAGAATGACTAACAGAATGGTCAGAGCATACAGAGACGACATGCGGATGACACACACAGTTTCACCCATCGCAAAAGGCAGTCCATGAGCAACTTGCATGGTTGCAACTGGCACCTCGGACAACTCCAGCTCTAGTGCCTCCGCGTCGGTCCTATTTTTGTCTCTAATGACACCGCTGAGTCGGCAGTTCTCCGTCCCGCATCCTAACCTAGACAGAGTGAGTTTTCGACATCAACCAAGGCCGCAAGACTTGCAGATACCTTATCCGCCACTCTATCATCTCTACCTTCCCCCGTTGTCACAGGCGTCGCCACAGCGGAGGCAGTCCGGGTCTCCCAACGTACTGCGTAGCATCAGACACTGGTAATGATGGTTGACCAAAATGACACACCCAACTTGAGGAGAGCTATCATCTCTGATGCAAGTTCATCTAATGCCCATCTGTGCTTGAAAAGGCCTTCGTGTATGAACCGTTGCTGAACCAGATTGGCGTCATAGGTTGGATCTATCGATGCGAGGCTGGTCCGGTCGACCTCGACACACGCCTTAAGATAGGACCGAGCCTTCTCGTCCCAGCGTCGGTGATGTAGAGCATTAGGATCGACCCAAAAGGGGTAGTCGTCGAGGTACTCCAAAGCCGCGGTGACATAGGTAGCATGGGGCAGATTTCCGAGATGAGGAGGGAGAGGAGGTTCTGCGTCGTTTTTTTGGTTTTCTCAGAAGCTCCTTCAGCTCAGCTTCGGGCGTCATGGCGGGAAGTGAGTCGTTGATTGTCGTATCAAACACGAACAATGCGCAAATCAACCTGATTAAGCGTGGTGAGATCAGACAGAATTGGTGGTGGGCGACCGAGGAAAAGGCAGTTCAAGATACGCCTGGATAACGTCGCCAATTTTCCAGGAAAACGCGTCTATTGCCGCCTCCATCGCTGAGCGCAAAAGGCGCAGTGAAGCGAGGATGATGGTGGTAGGGAGTGAACAGACGCGTGGGTGTCCATGATTCCCCAACAAGCCATCTTGTCTACCACCATCGATCATCGTTCGGCAGCGTCAACGACAGCGTTCTCGATATCCGCGCTCGACGTTTAGCAGGGAGCACCAATGTGGACCATGGGAAATGTCGCAGTGCCATGGCGATGATGGCTGCGTACCGGCATCCTTATACGCTCATGTTCTGGTCATGAACAAGCGACTACGCTATTCTCTTGGGGTCGTGCTCGTCGTTGTACGTCTCGTCGTTGACTATCTCACGATAGACTGACCAAGCACCCCAGATATTGGTATGCGTTGCATATCATATGAGCGTTCCGCTGCCCGCAGACGTCACGGTCAAGGTACATGACACCCTACACGAGCAGGTTACCTTGACCGTAACGGCGACAAAGACGATTATCGCGTGGCCAGTCGCGACTGAGGATACAAAGCGGCGCGCGAATGCGACATTCGTGATGCTCACCCGCAATTCCGACCTGGAGGGCGCTATGGACGCCATTCGCTCAATCGAGGACCGATTCAATACTCGCCACGGTTATCCCTACGTCTTCCTAAACGATGAAGAGTTCTCAGAAGACTTCAAGACGTGCGTCCGGTATCCTACACATCCTTGGATTGTTGCTGAGTCGTTTACAGGCGCATGTCAGTACTTACCGGATCCAAAGCGCAGTTTGGTCGCATTCCCGAGAACCATTGGAATCAACCCGAGTGGATCGACGAAAAAAAGGCAGAAAAGGATAGATGGAAGCTAATCGCGGCCAATGTCAAGTACGCTGGTAAGTAATACTAGTTGCCTCCCCGTTCCGGCTCATATTTTGCTTCAAGATAGTGTCGCGTAAGCCTCATCTCCTTCCTCACGTCCGTCACCCACCCTGAGCCATACAGATATCGCAACATGTGTCGCTTCAACTCTGGTGTATGTTCTTTTTGTTCTTTGCACAACTCATACTCACAACACACCAGTTCTTCTTCAAGCACGAGCTAATGCAGCCGTATCGATACTATTGGCGCATCGAGTACGACTCCGACTATCTGTTTCACCCGTCCTAAAAGTGCCACTAGACCCAACGTGAAATTCCACTGCGACATCCATTCGGATCCTTTTCTGTTTATGGAGGAGAACAAGAAGGTTTATGGTATGCTCACGGCTATAATTATTTGCGATTCTAACAATTGTCAGGCTTTACAATAGCTGTACTCGAAATAGTCGCCTCCATTCGTACCCTCTGGAGCACCGTCAAAGATTTCACCAACGCGCATCCCGAATACGTCGCCCGGGACAACTCGATGGGCTTCATATCCAAGGACAACGGCATACTTATAACTATTGCCATTGTACGATCCGTTCCCATCATCACCTCGCGCTATTGACGGAGGCCTTTGGTAGTCTGGAGCAACTTTGAAATTGCTGATATGGATTTCTGGCGAGGTGACGCGTATACAGCGTTCTTCGACCACCTGGACAGGAAAGGTGGATTTTACTATGAGGTCCGTGAACCTCTCCTCCTTCTCCTTCTACTTCTCACTCTCTGCCAGCGCTGGGGTGATGCGCCTGTACATAGCATAGCCGCTGCGCTATTTCTCGACCGGGATAAGATCCACTTTTTCGATGATATCGGGTATCAGCACGACGATTGGACGCATTGTCCGACGAACGAGGATGTATGGGTCAAGGGGAGATGTACGTGTAGCCGTAGTGCGAGTTTTGGTGAGTTGATCAAGGCGGGTGAGGTCGTGCAATGATTGACCTCGACGTAGATTATCAGAGTGGTTCGTGTAAGGGAAACTGGGATAGAATTATGCGGAGGGATTAGTGTGTGAGTTTCTGGTTGCTATTCTCTGCTGATTCTTACCGTAGATGTTCAGTGTATCGTACCGCGGACTGCTGTAATTTATGCTGTTATTCCTGAACCCAGCAATACCTCCATGGCACTCAGACGTTGTATGGCGGTCAGCATGTCAGGCCAGCATGATGGTTGACTGGATTGTCCGCCCCACCTCCTCCAACAGCGGTAGAGCAGCGATCCCGTGTCGTATACCGTCGCCTTTTACTAGATACTGGCCACGGATACCGGAACCCGACCAGTCTCTCCCAATCGAATACCGAAATCGGGCATACGTATAGGAGACGTTGGGCTGATGACTGAAGACTGCGGATTCGACTTCCTGTTCAACGTACATATGTACGAAGCTAATCATCCGGTGAACGGCGGGTGTGTTCCACCTCGTTTTCAACCGCTTCCGATGAATTGCCCATTCGAGAAATTCTACACATGCACTCCCATAACCAGCCGGCATATCTCGAAACGAGCACTCACGCTCTAAGCTTCTGCTGAACTTAGCATGATTTCTCTTTCCAACTCAAGGGCATAGCGAACAGAAAAACGCGATCTACAGTCACTACAGCGGGAAAGTGTACGAGCGCTATATGGGTCCTCCACGGCGGGATGGTACGTCCATCGCTTTTGAGCACTTCATGCGCGTTGACCGCCTCCTAGTCCACACCGGGGCGTCTAAGCATGCTCTGGGAGGTTGAGGTAGCGTGCGCTTCTGTCTTAATCAATCGAAGAAAGGTACTGACGGGGGCTGAGCAATGTGGACGGACTGGGATGAGACGACACGCAAGCCCGACGCTCAGGGCAGCTTTGAATTTACGTGGTCCCGGCATTGCGCAACACAGTCTTCGCGTCTCTATAAATCGTGACGGAATGATCGGTGAAGTGCGATACTGTGAGACGGTCAAGGACTGGTGTTAGTATCAAGAACAGGCCAGAGTATACCTACGAGCTGTTCGGTAATGTCTATCTGTAAAGGTATTCTTCCATTCTCTTGATTTGCTCAAGATGACTTCCTTAGGTCCAGTCTGCCATCAAATATTAAGTAGCGTTGGGTGCGTCGTTTTGTGGCCGAGTGACGAGGTCTAAATCGAATATAGATTATTCCCTTCGTGCATCGGGCTCTCTTTGGCCGTACGTGTACTGA
Organism: Hymenopellis radicata; assembly: GCA_015501595.1. Lineage (NCBI taxonomy): Eukaryota > Fungi > Basidiomycota > Agaricomycetes > Agaricales > Physalacriaceae > Hymenopellis > Hymenopellis radicata. Next base: position 58,376 of record JADNRX010000304.1, on the reverse strand, counting down.
GCGCGAACGTGATGGCAGCGTTGCAGGTCCTTTACACCATCGCATACTCCTCAAGTTCCGATGTCTTATTGCCGCCATTCAGCATGACTTATCAGCAGTGTTAAGGCCAGAATCATGAGGCCCATCACAATGATCACGTCTCTGACGGAGATATACGTTTTGGTTCCAAATTGTGGCGTAACGGCCATTCGATATCAATTGCACGGAATGTGGGTTCCAACAATCTCCTTCAATGACCCTTTTGAATAGATCTCATCTGGCTGTCGGCTTTGTTGTCGAGTTACTTGAATTGGCGAACAAAGGCCACCGGCATCCTCCGGGCTCGTCGCCCATTGTTGTCCGTCCACAGTCACGTGGATAACGTACTCTTGCCTTTCCACCACCAACTACCACCATCGACGCCTTCCTGTCGTCTGCTCTCTACGGTCAATCGTCCGTATCTTTCACTGACTATCGCGACATATTCACCATGTCCATTGTTCACGATGACCTCGTTCACGTCGCGATTGACAATGGTGCCGGTCAAAGGACGACATTGGATGCCGTGACGCTTTCCGACGCCCGAGAGAATTCCACATCCACCGACTACGACGGGCTCGTTGGGCCAGAGGATGTCAATGACGAGGTCAGGCTCGGCATAGATGGTAGCGACGACGTTAATGCCAACAACGAGAATGTCCCCGCCGATGATAACCCCAGCCTTCCCTCCGTAAAAGCCTCTAAAGCCCAAATGTCGGCTATTCCTGCTGAGTCGAAGCCTCCATCACGTAGGAACAGTGCCTTCACTGAGCCGGCACCGAAGGCATCTTTGCCCATCTTCACCGCTCGAGGCGCATACCGTTACTACCAGACCCCCACCACTGGAATGCAGCTTCTACAGCTGCACCAATCGTGTTCGTGGCCCCGATTACTCAAGACGAAGTCGCTAGATTCCCAGCTGCTTCGTGGGGACTCGAGAAGGCGTCCCAGCAGCGTAAAGCCACGGGCAATGACATGACGCGACGCGCCAAAGGAAAGAAGAAAGCGGGTCCATCATCGGGCGACCTTCCTCCTTACAAATATGTTATTCCTCCACTCCCGCCTTGCCTGAGCGAACTCGCACCGTACCAAGCGCTGTACGAATTCCCACATCCCTACACGCCGAACATCATGGTGCCTGTACTCATGCAGTGGATCGATATCCATCGTACACCTAGTTTCCCCGAGGAACTGGACCTTGTTTTTGTGGTCTGCTGGAAGGTGCCGGAGGAGAGGGTTCCGCGTGTGCTGGAGTTCATGCAGAGGCCGCCGCTTGAGAGTCTCTGGCAGTGAGAGTGAGCAACACCCTCAGGAAGAAACGAGTGATGCGACGGTGGAGCCCGTTTCTGAGCAGCTCGGCGTGATTGTTACATTTTTATATCGTTCTTGATCATCTGTATATACCTATCATATGTACTTCTACTCGCGTTTATTCTACGCTTGTTACATCTCTGCAAAAGTAGCTGTCTACGCTACTTCAATACATATGTTCGTTAAATATGGGATTGTCAGTCCGCTGAGTTTTTTTTTTTTTTTTTTTGAATCAAATTTATAGTCCAGTTGTATCGTAATACATGTCAGACTTTTAGCTACTTCTAGATTTAACCAATCCCAGTTATCACTGCCATACGTTGTGTCCATGGTTTATTCGAGTCTGCTATGGCCTCTCGAGCGCGGAGCTCGTTGGGGCTGATCCGTTTGACGGGACGCCTCCCTCAATCCGAAGACTGAGTGGTAGGGTGGATCGGGGGGTGTGCTCGCGTTGGTCTAACTGATTAGATCAAGCGGGCTGGCATGGTTATGAGACGGCCGTCTGCAGTGTAGGTTTGAGCGGGTGGGGGTGTGTTCTGCTTTGCACGGGAACGTGCGGTGGATCCGCTGAGTTTATGCAGGCTGCTGCCGGCACACCCTTGCTTTCCATCCCACGAACAAGTCGCCACAGTCTCATAAATACACGAGTTCCGCAGTGGAAGAACTTCTCTGAGCGCCCGTGCGTCGTATGTACGGACACAGTCGTACATCAGGAAGGGAACAGAACGTCGACTATACGTGGCGCTCTGAATGTATACACTTTTCTACTGCTCCGTCACGGCCAAGCCTTGTTAGATTGCGGCTTTCGATACTGTACCGTTTTGACCGTAAGTTCGCGGCATGTGACGCGTTATGCCGCGAACTTACAGGAAATAGGTTTGTTTTCAGGCACAAGGCCCAATTTGGAAATCCCGCCGCAGGCGGGCCCGAAAAATTGCCGTTTTGGGCGATGCAGCCCTGAAATGAGGCCCCGTTACGCGTTATCATTAGCTCTAAGTTAGGTTCCGACGGCCGCGTGACGCGTTATGCGAACATGCGGTCGAAACGGTACAGTACATCACAAGTTCTCATTGCAAGCCCGCGGATCTCTTTGAAACATCGCAAGTGTTACAGCTTTCTATATATACTTCATTTAAATTTTTGAAAACCGTTCTACTGTACCGTTTCGACCGTAAGTTCGCGGGGCGTTACGCGTTATGCCGCGAACTTACAGGAAATAAGTTCGTAACCAGGCACACCACCTGAAATTACCATATTTGGATGCTCCCGCCGTAGGCGGGAGCGAAAATTTCCTTTTTAGGCCTTACAGACCCTGAAAATAAGGTCCGTGATGCGTTATGCTTTATCGTAAGTTAGGTTCTCGACCCCGCGTTACGCGTTATGCGAACTTGGGGTCGAAACGGTACAGTATCTGTACGTCCGCCGGACAAGCGGCCAATCATAATTTTTGTCCAGCTCGTCACACTGAATATCGACATGCATAATGTTCAGTCTTCGCTTATTGGACGCGTAACCCGTATCACTCTCTCTAGCTCGTCTTCTACGCACAGAATAACCTTCCCCTCCGCCACATCCACATTCTCCACGCGATTCAAATTCCTCAATATCACCCTTCTCGCCTCATCGCAGGCATTGTCCATGACCAGAGGGTCTGCGACCTCTTGGATGGTCGGCAACAACCTCGATACTAAGCTGTTAATGTACAGCCGAATGGTATGGAGTCGCGTCAGGCGGCTCAGCATCTGTAACGTCTTTCGCATGGCAGTGGTGCACCTCTTGGTATACTCTTCCTCTGATTCCACAGGAGATCTGCCTGTGTACCATATGCGGAGTCGAGGTGTGATGCGGAGATGCGGGAACTCGTTGACGAGACCTGTCAACGACATGAGTTCAATTCTTTGCCTGGAATTCATAGAGTACCTACTTAGGCTATCCGGATTCCATAGGTCTATGAAAACAGAAAGCTGCAGGGAGTGAATTTCTTGATTACACGATTTGAAGATGATGGAGCGTTGCTGGCCCATGTCCGTAAAATTCAGGTGTCGGAGATTGGGAAATATTCGGGGACCATCAGAGGCGACGATCTTTTCGTAGATGCAGAGCGGTATCGTTAGCGTGTGTATACTGGGAAGAGTTATATCTCCTTTAAACGCGTCGGACAGACGCCGCAAACACATCTGCTTCTCCTGGGCTCCGACGCAGGCGAATGACACTATTTGTAAGGTGTGAAGATTCGGGAGGAGCTGCAGACAGCGAGTAAATTCTTGGTACACGGTGCAGGCGGAATATGTTGTCAGAGCGACATTGAACACGCTGTGGAGATGGTAGAGCATGAGGCTAACTTGGCAGATTAGAGTAGTACAACAAAGACTCACCGAACGTAACTCGCAAGCTCTGGAGCGCGTACGGTGACAACTTCAAGCCATAGCACAAGCTCTGTCGCCATGGCCCTGGGTCTCCCGGTAGAACGTCCTGTGCGCAGAGCACACGCTTCCAAGGTCTCCCATAAAAGCGGCTTGAGAAGGTGGTACAGCACGCGGCACGTCTGCGATAAAGCGAACATGGTATCAAACTTGATACGGTACTCCTCAGAGAGTATCCCTGATTGCATGCACGGGATGGGCACGGAGGGTAGGTAAGATAGAATCTCTAGGTGAAGTTCTATTGGAAATGTAGGCAGACCCTTCGTGTTCGCGTCGGCAGCAAGAGGCGCGCGCGCGGACAGCTCCACATCATCCGAATCGTTCCTCCTAACATGTCGTTTCTTGGCCGACGTGCCCTTTCCTGCTTCGCGGTGGTATGCTTCGTGGTGGGAGCCTTGGGCATTCGTGAATTCTCACGTTGGAGCGATCTTCTCTCAGATTGAGAGACGCGTGCCAGCAGATGTGGCTGAAACTTAGAGAGATTCAAGCCACCACGTGATGAAGCAGCAAATCGGGTCGGACCTACGGCCCGTATCGGAGCTGTTTTTCTAACCTGCTTCATCAATGACAACGACGAACGACGTTCAAGTCGCTCATCGGTCGTTTTAGCTTCAGCCCGAGGCTCCACTGACATGGAACAAAATTACACAGGATCTACAACGCCCACTAATAGGACTTCTCTCGTTGACCTTACCTTCGTTCTCTATTTGCTCTTTCCGCGATGCTCAATGTCAATGCAAGCTGATCGTCAACGTGGTCTACTAGTAGTGATCTCGATGACCCCAGGACTGGACTTGGTGTCTATTCACCTCCAAACGCTCACATGTGTCAGACGTAGTTCTCGACTGTGATCCCGACTATGTTTATTCAGTCTCCATAACGTCCCAGACGGAACTTTCGCAGCCAGACGAATGCCACGACAGAAAGCACGTCTTTCTTGGGAGTGCGCTATGCGGATCCGCCACTGGAGATCTACGTTGTACCGCCACATTACCTTGGTAGCGATGCAACGTTGAGAGTTATTTCTGCAGGCTACACGTCAGTGTCTGTCACTACCGGAGCCTTATCCGATCCTCGTTTCAGCACACGATGACATTCTCCGAGTGCCATTTGTTCATGGGACTCATTGTGGCCGGGTTTCTCGTGCACGATTCGGAATAGACGCTCACATGAATAAATCAATGTAACCAGAGTTCGCATTTGTGGCCTAGGACTTCTGTCCCAGCATGGCTTTGATGTCAATTGGTGCGTCGACTCGAAAGACGTTGAGGCACTTGCTGCTGAAGCGCTGATGGCCCGAAGAGGTTTTCCGTACTGATTGCCTTCCTTCCGGACGAGTCGAGCTGGAGTCGTCTACATCGCGTTATTGAATCAGCAGCACTTCCTTTTGCATTTAACCGAGGCGACTGACAATCATCTTTTAATTGGACAAAGTTGTTCGTTCCTCCTTCATCTCTGATGTTCGAATTATGAAACTGATGTTTATAGACAGATGCGTATGCGTTCTAAGTATAGCACCCTTTAGCTTGCTATTTATTGGAAGTTGAGGAATGGATATTGTCAACAACCTCGCCACCTGCTCAAGTAAACAATGTCTTCGACTACATCCCAACTTTTCCAGCCTATCCGGGTCGGCGATATACAGCTCCGCCACCGCATCGTACTTCCTGGTCTTACTCGACTCAAGTCGGGCGAGAAGAGTCATGTCCCCAACGTGAAGCTTATGAAGGAGTATTACTCTCAACGAGCAAGCCAATACGGGACGCTTCTCATCTCTGAAGCGACGCTCATCGCTCGCAAAGCGGGGCTTTCACCGCACGCTCCAGGATTCTACACCCAAGAGCAGCTAGACGCGTGGAAAGAGGTAAGCCTTCCTCAAAGCTCTCCGCGCGTATCATGTTTCTGACTACGCGACCTCCAGATCACAGACGCCGTACACGCCAAACGCAGCTTCCACTTTGGACAGCTTTGGGCCCTCGGGCGCGCAGCAGACATCAAAAGTCTACGTGAGGAGGACCCGTCCGATCCGCTACCGTATGTTTCTGCGTCGGATGTGCAATTGACGGGTAAAGAGGAGGCTCCTCGACCTTTGAGTATACCCGAGATCGAGGAATACATAGCGCTGTTTGCTCAGGCCGCAATCAACGCTACACAGAAAGCTGGCTTTGACGGTAAGCTGCCCCCAGAATTACATCTTATCCAGCTAACACTACAGTGTTCTTAGGTGTTGAAATTCACGGGGCCAACGGATACTTGATTGATCAATTTTTGCAAGATAAAACCAACAGGCGGACCGACAGGTATGGCGGGAGCCCAGAGAACCGGTGCAGGTTTGCACTCGAAATCGTCGAAGCCGTAGTCAGGGCAGTCGGCGCTGCCAGGACGGGCATCCGCCTCAGTCCTTGGAATGAATTCCTTGGTACGTCGACTAACTTCGCTTTCTGTCTGCCTTGAGCTCATCTTGCTTTCAGAGATGCGCATGGACGACCCGAAGCCACCTACACATACCTCGTCACTCAAATAAAAGAGCGCTTCCCCAACCTTGCCTACATCCACGTCGTCGAGCCCCGCGTTAGCGGCGTGTTCACCCGCGAAACGTTCCCCAAGGAGTGGTCGAACGATTTCATTCGCGAAATATGGTCTCCGCGACCGCTGATCACAGCTGGAGGCTATGGAGGGAAACTGCGATCGAAGCTGCTATAAGACACCAGGAAATCTGATCGCGTTTGGACGACACTTCATTGCCAATGTGCGTACTATCTACTGCAAAGATTATATTCAATGACTTACAACCCATGACTGTAGCCCGACCTTCCATATCGCTTGAAGAAGAATCTCCCGTTGAACGCATACAATCGGGCCACCTTTTTCAGTCCCGGAGATGTCAGCGAGGGATATATAGACTACCCGTTCGCCACGAATGTTTAGATGGAGTTCTGTTCGACTCTGTACGCCGCAAATTAGAAGTGTTGTTCTCCTGAGTTCCGTGGCGGTGACAATAAAACCTTCCGTGAGCGGAGTCGTCGCATCCGATGTGTATTCAAGTTCATATCTCGGAAGGGCATACAATGCCGATAGGCCTTATATGGTAAAAATTGAGATTGAAATTCAACAATGAGTAGGTGCCATCACGTGATCCGTGCATTTTGGTGACAATGAGACTTGAAATGGGCTTGCTTTTAACTTCCACGTCTGATAACGGGTCTCTTCAGCTACTATCTCAACCTATCTCTCAATGCCCAAGGCACCTACCATAAAGGAAACTACCAGGAGGCAATCCAAGCGGCAACTGACTGTGACGATTGGCCACAAGAACAAGTCATCGGTTGAACCCAAGAAAGGACGCGTTAGGAGGAAGCTGTCGGGTGATGACGAACCATCGGATGCATCTGAACCAGTGGCGCTTTCCTGGCGCCCACCTCTGCCTCCCGACGCGAACACGAAGGGTCTGCCATCACGAAACAGGCTTTGGCCTCAGGCCAACTCCGAACTTCAGTCACAACAAACAATGTCTCAAGGTGCTCTGGTTAGCTTGAGATACCTCAAGTTATCCTGAGCCATTTTGCAAGGCAGATCTTAACTCGGGACAACTTGTGCCATCACAAGCTGACTCGAGTCAAGACTCTGAACAACAGTTATCTCAAACTCACTCGAGATAGTGAAGATTTTGGCTCATGATCTCAAGTGAGCACAAGCTGCCCCTGATAGTTTCGGATGAGTACAACGGTGCATTGACCATACCCCACATTAGGATGCCGCAACAGAGAAGGTGTTTCGCCAAGGCGACGCAGCGCACAAAGGTGCGCGCGTCATACCCCGTTCGAAATTGCCGCACGTGCGGTAGCGGTAAATATCTCATCCACCTCTTTCCGGCTTTGGAGAGCCAGCGGCAAGACCGACAACGACCAATGCGGAAAGAATATACGTGTAGCCGCGACCTACTTGCGTGAGGAGTGAGCCGGGCACGGGTCCAAAGAAGCCTTGTAAAATGTTAATTGATGGAAAGGGAAAAGGAAAAACATACCAATAATAACGGGGACGCATGAGCCACATGCAAGTACACGCTCGCCCACAGCGACGGAACGTCTGATCTAGAGTACCTATCGTCTCCATCTCCGGAACAGTGTCTTCCAGGCGACACGTACTCCGCGTCGATACCCTGGTCGCGTAAGACAACGGGCAAATATTTGCAGGCGAGACGTTCCCCGAGACCAACAATACTATCCCGCGAGCACGGAGAAATCTTGTCGATGACCGGAGAAGCAAAGAGAAATTCCGCAACGATTTGCAGTCCGCGTCACTCTTGTCCTCAAACACCTAATGTCGGCATCATGTATGTGGCCTTCGCCGGGTTGAAGTGCTGCTGCAGCTGCCGTAAGAGATCCACGGTCTGTCTAACTTGTGAGCTGGAGGAAATGCGAACTAGGAATGTGGATTGGACGGCGCGGTGGAAAGACTTAGTCCTAAGCCATTCCGTGTCGCGGTCCCAAACGTTAGGCCTGACCAGTGCCTCCGGCGCTGCCTTCAAAAGCAGTTAGTGGTGCCAGAGCGCGCCGAGCATGCGACGGCCATCTTGTTGGAATCTACATATGTGTTACTGACGAGTCAGAGAGGAGAATATTAAGACAGGTGATGTAGACGCACGGAGCTATATCTCTAGCGATATCCACAAAGAACTTGCCAACACTCGTGGCGCCGAAAATTATCGACCAGACATGGGGTGTTGGTCCTTACGATGGTGTCCGGCGAGCTCATCACGAGCGGATGATAACGGAGCAGTTGGCTATGAAGGGTCTTCAGCAGGTGCGTACTTGAGGTAGAGATAAACGTACGACGACCCGCTCTTCCTCTTCTCTGTGCCACGGGTGCTTTCGAACGATCTGTTGCTGCCAGTCGTCTTGGGCTTACGCGGCGGGCGATTTTCGGGTTGTTTTCGTCCTTCTCGTGGTCCAGAGGGGAAGAGAAAAAACGCACAGGTGGTGCAAGAGGCATTTCACGGTATGAGGCGTCGCGATGAGGAAGATGGTGGTGGTTAGAAGGAGAGTAGACGACTTTGATCGCAGCGCGATGGTTCTGATCGGTCATCTGATCACGAACGGAACGAGCTCAACGACGCTTGGGACGGCGACGACGGGCTCGGAGTGGTAATGCGAGCATCGGAATATCATGCAGTATAGCTATATTATATGCTGCAATAATTTTTTTATAAATAATACTGCACGCAATCAAGGGATTAAGCTTACATAGATAGTATACCATCACAGTCGCCAGCTTCCAGCACCGCGACGGAGGCGAATTGAGACTTCGCATATAGACGGTTGTATTACTATAAGAATTTAGAGCATTTAATTTTTTGGTCAAATTTTTGGCCTATCTGAAGATGAAACTCACTTTGTTCGTGCCAACGTATTGTATTGCCTACTATACAGTAACTTGGTCGGCTTGCATTTGTTAGCGAACATTAAATCACAGTACATACTACTGCCGCTTTGGTTCACAGGTCTCTTGGAGCACTCACTCATCGTCAATGGTGTTTTTAACGTCGACCTGTCCGGCCCGACGACTCCGAACAGTGATCAAGCACTGTTCGGAGTCGTCATCCTTACCCTCTTACCACCACCATCCCTTGTCCCGTCACTGCCTTCCTCCCTCATCTCTCCGTCTCTTGTCTGCTGGCTCGTCAGTCAGCTGCATAAGCCACTGCCCTGTCAAGGCAAGCCGCATAACCTTTACCGGCGTCGTCGTCGACTTGGGCAGCCGGTGCCACGCAACGTTACAATCTGGACTGACTCTACAAGAGCAAGACCTAGGAGGGTGAATGCTGTCCCATCTGCGGACGGGCAGCATTGCACGGTGCGTGCTCATTTTTGCTCATTGTCTTGGTGTTGAACAACGACGGTAGTCCCACGAGATTCTATGCTCCCACGACTACCCCAGCATGGGCCTACATAAAGCCAGGCCGACCGTTGGGCCATGGTGTTGGCACAAGATCGTCTGCAACAGCCTCAGTCATGTTCGCCACCATTTTCACAAGGTATGTGACGACGACTCTTGTCGTGCTTGAACCGTTTTATCCTTTTGGCCAGAAATCCATACAAGTCAGCCAGTAGTTGGTACCACGTAGGCCTGAAATGCGCCCCCAAGCTGCCAACCGCCACGTACGCTTTACGTGTATGTTGGGTTTTGTTTTCATCAGTGCGCAGGGTTCCTCATCCCACGTCTCCTTTGAGTCCTTTCACCATGACAGCGTTTTCTGGACTGTCCTGACTTTCTGACTCTCGACTACACGGAAGGCCACCTCCACAGCGCACACAATGACGGCGACGTCCATAGGCACGAGGCGGACTGCTCGGGACCAGCCGTTCCACGACGCCATACTCTAGGACGACGACTGCCCATTGGACGAGACGACGCTGATGACGCCTGCTCACAATACCCCGACCTATTACCTCCCTTCAGAATTCAATAATTGGGCCTCGGACGATATCCCCGACAGGAATTCCAACGACGGTGCAATGGGCAAGAGGAGGCGACAAACAGCGACGGAACCACGCACTGCGGTTGACGGCGATAGCGAGGATGAGGATACCTACAACGAGGCCGGGCACGCTTACGAGACCGAGCACGTTTCAGACGACGCCGACAAGCACGACTTTGACGAGCATGACCGCAAGGACGAGAACGACCACGACGGAACAGGATGACCGTAACAAGCCACGACCATTACGACAGATGAGCACGAGCACGATGTAACAAGGCGACCGCAATAATTTATGACCGACAGCCGACCCATGAACAACGAGGACAGCAAAACCCAAGGACGATGTTAACAAAACTCAAGGACGACGACTACGCTCTACGAGAATGAGGACCTCGACATACAGAAGGCGACTGCAATGCTTGTTGTATATGTACTGCTGCTTGTTACTCCGCTATCTTGCTATGTCCAATACCTGTAGTCTATTTTTCGTCTTGATTGTATTGAGTTTCGAATAAGGAATACTTTTCATTACCAGTGCATATTGAAATGAATGTAAGTGAACCTGTGACTGTAAGAGTAAGGTCCGGGATTATGAGAGCTGCTTTCAGGAATGTATCGGACAACTCATGGGGATGGTGAGATAACTTGAGGGGATGGTGAGATGACTTGGGGTGGTGGTGAGGTAACTTGAGAGGATCGGTCCCGCCGAACCTTCTCCAAAGTTAACTTGGCAGGATTTGCAACTTGGCTGCCTCAAGGCAGCTGGGGGTCCCAGAGTTGACCTATAGCACCTCAACACCAGTAACTAGTTTCCTGATGGCCTACCTTTCCAATGGAACTTCACCTAGAGATTCTATCTTACCTACCCTCTGTGCCCATCCCATGCATGCAATCAGGGATACTGTCTGAGGAGTATCGTATCAAGTTTGATGTTATGTTCGCTTTATCGCATCCGTGCCGGGCACTCTAGTAGACTCTACCACCTTCTTAAGCCGCTCTTGTGGGAGACCTTGGAAGCGTGTGCGCTGCGCACAGGACATTCTACCGGGCGACCCAGGGCCATGGCGACAGAGCTTGTGCTATGGCTTGAAGTCGTCACCGTACGCACTCCAGAGCTTGTACCACCAGTGCATTATCCACAGCAGTGTCAGATGAAGAACTTGTTATACAGATAACATGTACATGCATGTGGGGTAATAACTCTCCTCATTCTGGTTTACTAGTCCTCACTTACTGGACGCGTAACCCGTATCGATAGGCTCTCAGACTCTAGCTCATCTGTAATATACCTATCATATGTACTTTTACTCGCGTTTATTCTACGCTTGTTACATCTCTGCAATAAGTAGTAGCTGTCTACGCTACTTCAATACTTATTGGATTGTCAGTCGGCTGCTTGAGTTTATGCAGGCCAGTGCAACTGCCGCCGGCACGCCCTTGCTTTCCTTCCATCATCGTCCCACGAACAAGTCGCCATAGTCTCATAAATACACGAGTTCCGCAGTGGAAGAACTTCTCTGAGCGCCTGCGCGTCATATGTACGGACACAGACGTACATCAGGAAGGGAACAGAATGTCGACTATACGTGGCCCTCTGAATGTAAACAATTCTCTACTGCTCCGTCACGGCCAAGCCTTGTTAGATTGCGGCTTTCGATACATCACAAGTTCTCATTGCAAGCCCGCGTATCTCTTTGAAACATCGCAAGTGTCACAGCTTTCTATATATCCGAATTTTTCCTCCCCACTTCATTTTTGAAAACCTCGGACGTGTATCGTCAATGAGTTCTATCTGTACGTCCGCCGGACAAGCGGCCAATCATAATTTTTGTCCCGCTCGTCACACTGAATATGTAGATGCATAATGTTCAGTCTTCGCTTGTTGGACGCGTAACCCGTATCACTCTCTCTAGCTCGTCTTCTACGCACAGAATAACCTTCCCCTCCGCCACATCCACATTCTCCACGCGATTCAAATTCCTCATTATCACCTTTCTCGCCTCATCTGTAACGCGGCTACTTGTTATCTCCGTCTGATTACCATTATCTACTACTTACGGACACGGACTGGGGTAGACACAACTTAACCTACGACCACCACCTTGCCTGTAACCTCTCGATTCGCAATCTATACTGTTGCCTAGCGAATACCGAGGGAATTGGGCTTTGACGTGTAAGTGGGTTTTACACTTTTTTTCGCTACTACCATAGATCTCGACAAAATCGAGGCGCGATACAAGCGCTACGACTACTGGATGTCTCGTCGACAATATACCAAGATACCCGCTCCCGAAAGGAGCACATCGCCAGAGATTTCTCGAGGAAACTTTGGACCGCGACCCCGATCGCGAACAATCCTACCCTCAGCGCCCATGCATCCGCCCCTCCCTCCCCCCGCTCTCGCTTGCAGCCCCCCACCCCGCCCCCCCCCCCCCCCCCCCCCCCCCCCTCTCTCCACTCCCCACGTCCGACGCCGCTATCACACTCCCATAGGCCCCTCCCGCCATCCACTCTTAGGATATTAACGGGAGCACGCTCCACGACGGCATCGCCCGCCATCTCTCAACCGACGACACACCCTCTATTCTTTCAAAAGAACACGAGACCACCGACACAACCTCCTTCAGAGGTTTCACACATGTCGCACGAAGCGCAGATTACCACTGGCCCTGCTCGCCTTGTCAAGGCTGAGCCATTATCGGCTCCTATCCCCAACCCGAGGTCGCGAGCACCGCCTCCTCCGCTTCCTCTCCATTCCAAGCCGAACACTATGTCTTCATCAGACGTGTTCCGCTCGCCGCCACCACCACCTACGCTGAACTCAGCGCAACCATCGGCGCAGCCATCACCGCATCCATTTAGGACCACGGTGGAGGATGCCCCGTCCACGGCTACACCTCCAAGTCCGTCTCGATCTCCCACGACATCGATACAAGGCCGTCCATTACCCTCTAGACCGACATCTCTACCTGCGCAGACTGTTAGGGTACCGCCGCCCCCGCCAAGACACGCGATATCAGTCACAACTCGTATCAACGACCGTGACAACGACGAATCATACAGGAAGATGATACGTCGATATGAAGATTTACTTATGTCGTTAGCTACGCAACGTCAAACGTTGCATGGGCAATCATTCTTAGGAATACCTCGTCTCGCAATAAACCGATTTCTTGCTGAAAACTTATTGCCTGATGGAACCTTGAGACCTCACCCCATTGATGTACTGCCAGATCTTGGACAGTATGACCATGACCGTGAGGATTACTTGGCTAATGTTGATGTGGATGCTTTGAGGACCCACTGGCCTCGAAATGAAGACGAAACGGACTCGAACTACGTCCGTCGCACTAATGCACTCCGTGGAGCTCAAGAGCACTTGAACTCCCCGAAATAGCGCGCTCGCTACACTCCCGTATAGCTTCGCCGGATTTCCCTGAGGATACGACAGAGATGAGGGACCTCTACACTAGAGGAATCCTGCAGCGCGTTCGAAACTACGATGTACGCCGATATCAAGTATCACGAATCCCAGAGCAGTTTGTCATATTTTGACGAAGCTTCTCGCGCATTCATACCAAGTCGGCCTGGGCTTCGAATCCTGATTCCAGACTTGGGATCGGAAGGAGCACCTTTGTCGCACTACGAACAGGTGCGAATCACATACCCGTCGCCAACGAACACAGATTCTGCGTCAAATGCGTCAAACTCAATGCATTACGCTACGGCAGAGTCTATACACTCTAACGCCACGCCCGAATCAGTGTATAGTGACACTCTTATCTCCCTGGATGAGGTGCCGACGGAGTACGGATATGGTTATACAATGCAACCAGAGGAGAGAAACGAGCCTAAGAGCAAACGATTCCCGCCTCATCATTCCGATCCACCTCCACCATTACCCCCGCGGCCGCCTCAATGGCCACCTCAGCAGCCACCGCCACCTCCACCGCCGCCGCCTCCACCGCCGCCGAGTGATCCCGATGACAATGGATTCCCCAATAACGGGGGTAGATTCCCGTATAGAGGACCACCCGGACCCCCAGGAGGAGGAAGAGGGTTCCCGGGACCGCCAGGACCTCCTGGACCACCAGGACCACCGGGTCCTCCCGGACCACCAGGACCTGCAGGACCTCCTGGAGCTAGAGGATTACAAGGTCCTATAGGCACTCCTGGACAACGAGGAGCTCAAGGCCCTCCAGGACCGCCTGGAGAAGGAGGAAATCCACCAGACCCTCCTCCGCCACCACCTGACGACAACCGCTCTGAACACTCAAGTTCTAACGTGAGTACCCACGTTCGGTTCCCGAACAATAATCGCGACGAGACACCCGCTCGATTTGGATCAGCGCGTCTCGGTTCAGTAGGACCAAATCGCTTCACCGCCGAAGAAATATTCAGCTACGTACCTGTGAATCGTACAGAGTCTGAAATGATGAACATCATATTTGAGCGCTTCGAGAAACGTATCGAAGAACAACTACTCTTACCAAGAGTGGGCATTGATTCCTCAATGCAGAAGGCGATGATGCAAGGAATGCCCAAACCATCTAAGTACACTGGTTCAGACAGTAGTATCGTAGTCTTCGACGAGTGGTTCAGAAAGATAGTATCCTGGATGAACGCGCTAAACCTATGCGGTCCAGCAACCACCGTAATGGAAGACGGCGATGAGATCATCACCACCATGGATCGACAGCGCATTTCAATGCTACGCGCATATCTCGACGGAGATGCACTGCAATGGTTTTGTGACAACGTTGAAGACGCGATCTTCAACATGCAAGTCGAAGGAACTATTCTGTTTTCACAGATCATTAATGGACTATACCGGCGATTCATCCATGAGGGATCGCTCTTCGACCTTACGAGGAAGTTCGATAATACACGGTACAATTGGGAGGGCGGAGTTCGCCGGCTGTTCTCTGAACTATTACGCTGGGCGAACATGATGCCATGCCCGCCGGATGTATATCGCTTCAAACATAAGCTCATGAGCACCATACCCGATCAGATACGCATTCTGTTACACCAGTCAGGTGTAATCACAGAAACGTCAACAATACACACTATAATGAAGGATGCTCTCAAGATCGAGAAGGGCTTGCGAGCAAGCAAGCAGTACAAATCTTCGACTGCCGCGGTTCGGTTTGAGACACCGGCAAAACCGCAGCCTCAAAATACGCGACCAGCATCACCGTATCGAGGTAGTTCTCCCCGAATCTTTAAGAAGATTCAAGGGAATCGTTATAGCACTCACCCAACGCGAAACCAAGCTCAGCTACGAGCAGCACGTGACGGTGACATGCCACGTCCAGGTAGTCCGCGGCCTCAACCTCGAGCTGCGGGAAACAGAGCACCAAGACCTCAAACCCCGACGAATGACAAACGAACTTGCCATCGCTGTGGACAAGAAGGGCACTTCTATAGAGATCCTTCCTGCCCAATGTTTGGAAAAAGGTCCGATGTACCTCAAACAAGGTGAACGACTATATCGTATAACCGATGACGAAGAGGCGCCACCAGAAGACTTGATCCGTGAGATTGACGAGTCCGATGGCGAGATTCCCGACTGGCCGCCAATCAATGACTTCGTTGATCCTGAAACCCGTGAGCACAATCACGAAGAACACGACGAGTGGAACGAAGAAGACTATCTCGAGGATGAAGCTGATGTCGAGCACCTTCGCTCCATATATGAAGAAGTTCCCAGGATGTGCTCTGTTCGGGAGACAACATCAGATGTGCCTTCCGACGAAGAGTCTGAAGGAGGGTTACCAGTACTAAATGATGTCTCTGATTCAGGATCAGAGTATGACGAGGAGATAGACGATGCAAGCAGCATCGCTTCTCATGAGGAATATAGCATGGATTTCACAGAATATATGCGAGCTATCCATGAGGAAGTAGACGAATCTACCTTCAGACCAGTGTACCGTCCCGACACGAGCAAACTGAAGAAGACACACGTCCCACGAATTGCCCGCGTCCGAAACGCACGGCAAAGGATAATCGATGCCTTCCAGGATTTATAGAGGTCAACGGCGTACTCGCCTTCACACTGTTTGACAGTGGAAGCACATCCGACTCGTTCAGTCCTGATTTCGCACGGATTGCAAAGTTAAAGATATTTGAACTCACAAAGCCCATCCCACTGCAGCTGGGCACAAAAGGCAGTCGCTCGAAGATCACACACGGAACATACGCTCCATTTCTGTATGGGAATGAACGAGTATCCATTAGCGGAACCGATTACTTCGACATAACCAACGTCGACCGATATGATTTAGTCGTCGGCACAGTGTTTATGAGGAAACATGGCATTGCTCTCGACTTTGAGCATGACACGGTTCGCATTCGTGGTACGCCAGCGCAACTCTTTCTGAGGGGGAGGAAGCGATCGAGCTTGCGCGACGATACGCCAAGCGAGCTACCACAGTACCCGAAATCGAAAAAGCGGAAGCAATGGACGTTAAGCCACGGCCGGTAAACCTCCCCGAAGCGCGGCTCTCAGCACAATTTGAGAAGCCAACAGGTTCGAATGCTAAAAAACATTGACTACCTGGTCAACAATACAACCAAGCCAGAACAACGTTGCCAGGTGTACCGTGGAAGTTTCAACGAACATCCATTGAAGAAATTGATGATAACGAAGAGGAAGATGTAAACATCACCCTCAGTAGACAGCTCCCAGTGATGCTAGGACCCAGCGACTACTTCAGTGAAGAAGAGCTGACTGAATTGCGCGAACGTACCAGTTCATTAGACGCAACACAACCAGAAAACCAGACCATTATCAAGGAAGTTAACGACTTGATATCCGAATACAACTTTGCCCGCGACGAACGTGAGAAGCCAGAGTTATCCTTGAAAGAACCTTAACTACCGTCGCTGAAGAGTTCAAGTCAGAACTCAATGCCAATACTACAAAGTATACTGCCGAAGACATACCTCGGCTTCGTGACGCCTGGATGGAGCGATGCTCAGACATCCTTCAAGGTGCTCCGATAAACCGCCTCCTATGCGCGAAGTGAACCACCGGATACCGCTCATTGACGACGATAAGAGGTACAGCTATTACCTCCCGCGGTGCCCCGAATCCATGAAGAACCAGCTCGCCGACCGAATCGCGGAATATAGACGCGCCGGATGGTGGGAACCTTGTGTTACTTCACAGCTGCCCCCGATGCTCTGTGTGCCAAAGAAAGATGGCAAATCACTTCGCTGCACTATTGACTGCAGAAACGAAATGAGAACACAGTAAAGGACGTCACACCCTTCCCCGACCAAGACACCATTCGATATGATGTTGCTAGAGGAAAATACCGATCAAAGATTGACATGGCAAACGCGTACGAACAAGTGCGCGTTGTTGTGAGGACGTCTGGAAGACGTCGTTCGCCACTATATTCGGAACCTTTAAAAGCCATGTCATGCAACAAGGCGACTGCAACGCACCGTCACATTCCAGCGACTAATGAATACAATCTTCCAAGATTATATTGGCCGCTTCATGCACGTCTACCTTGACGACATCTTCGTGTTCAGCAACACAATTGAAGAACACGAACTACATCTGAAGTTAGTATTTGACAAACTTCGAGAAAATCAGCTGTACCTGAAGGAGTCGAAGGTCCAGCTCTACGCTGCGAAGATTGACTGCCTAGGTCATACCATCGATGATGCTGGTATCCACGCCGACGTCGATAAGATGGACAAGATTCGAATCTGGAGAACGCCACGGGAGTATCTTGATATCCAGAAGTTCCTCGGTGTAGTGAACTACGTGGCGGCGTTCATGCCAGATGTAACCGCTTATACCTCGCCCTTATCTGAAATGTCGAAGAACGGACAACCTTTCTTTTGGCGTCCCATTCACGACGTATGTTTCCAGTCGATCAAGGACCTGGCGTGTCGTACCCCAGTATTGAAACTATAGACCCTTCGTCAGACGAGCCTATATGGATCATATGTGACGCCTCACTTACCGGTGTAGGCGCCATGTATGGCCAAGGCCCAAACTTGGCACTCCTGCCGCCCGGCGGATTCATGTCTAAGAAATTCACCGACACTCAACGAAACTACCGAGTCTTCGAAACCGAGACACTCGCCATACTCGAAGCCCTGCTCAAATGGGAAGATAAATTAGTGGGCTATCGATTAACGTGGTCACTGACCACAAGGCACTAGAGTTCTTCAAGACTCAACGCGGCTTTCAGCGCGACAGATGCGATGGATGGAGTATCTATCGCGTTTCGACTTCGATATCACATATATCAAGGCGCCGTAAATAAAGTGCCGATGCCTTGTCCCGATACTATGAGACGGATACGCCTCAAGATGTACACGACCTTCGGAATACGTCACTGCCGATATCGACTTGATAAATGGGCGAAGACTTGCCTCTAGGACGCGCTGAGGAACATGAACAAATGTGGATCCGACGGGAGTCGGCTCGCTCAAAGAGCGCCGCGAGCAACGCGAGGTCGAGGCTGAAGAACTCGAAAACCATCGCGAACCAGACGTAGAAGAGCCAGAACCTCCAAAAGCTGACAATCCTACAATCCTGGAATCACGTACTAAAGGACCGGATCTCCGAGTAGACATCCACGAAGGAGATCCCACGTTCCTCGAGGATATTAAGGCGTGGTATCCCTAGTGAATAGCGCGGGTTCGGGTCACCCGACCGGGTTAAGATCGGGTACAATAGCGGGTCGGGCTCGGGTTGGCGGTCCGTGACCCGGGCCCTACCCGTTACCCTTTTGAGGACCCGATCTGCTCAGTAGCCTGTAAGCAAGAGTAAATATACATATTTTAAAGAATTATTTCAATTTCTTTGACCTCAAACGAGGCCAACGTCGTCGAGAAACGACGTTGCGAACAATTTCCGTGATCTCCGAGCTGCCCGAGCGTTCCGGCAATTGCCGGATAACGATCGGACAGCTCAGATGGCATCTCCTGCCTTTACTCCCACAGCACGACGACGACGTCGTGCTTGTCGGCCCAGAACCTTTTCTGGGGCTTGTTCTACTGCTTTTCTTACTGTTTCTTTCCTTGTTCTGTGCGGTTTGGCTTCGCGCCGGCCGCTGCGCCCTCGGATACGTTTCCGGGGTGCATTTCGGTACTCGTCTGCACGACGGCGCCCTTTTGGACTGCGTAAGCCCTCAGGACGAGGCCGCCCTACTACGGAACAGCGCGTTCGGACGCTTTCCCCTCGTATTTTCCCCGCCTCACCATATTTGCGCCCGGGACGACGACGACGTGAACCAACTCCGGACGTGATATGATTCTCAGACTTTGTCTGGGCCTCCCTGGCCGCTTTCCTTCTCTTTCTTTTGCTTTTTGGATCCGGGCCCGCGAGGACGGCTCGCGACAGCTGTTGCGAGTCGCGAGAACGACTTTTTTGTGTCGTGATACCTGCACAACCCCCTCGACGGAGCCGCAATATCTCTGGAGCGCGACAGCCTGGAATAGCGCCGTGCCGTCGGATTCTCAAGCGAGGAGTAGGAAGCATCCGCAACGCTTCCAGCCCAAGAAGGTATGTCTCTTTCACTGTTCATTCTTATATTCTACTGTTTACTTCTTCTATAAGCTACCTCCACCCCCGTGTTGCACGCCCGTCAACGACGACTTTCCGCGGACGACTTTTCTCTGCGTTCGGCTCTCTGGACGAGCAGCGCGAAAGCGCAAGCCTCTCCACAGAGCAGCAACGTTCTTGAGATGACGGCGACGGGCTTGAAGAGGCTGGGATAACCATTCTTCTGTCTCTTGTCTGCTCCTTCGGGTGTCATGCACGTTCGAGAGCCCCCGCGCAATTGCTCGGGGGAGGTCGTCGTGCATGAACAAAACAAATTTCTGTCGGGTATCGGGCCACCCGTTACCCTTGCTATACCCGAGGGTAACCGATGTAAAACCCGTACCCGACATGGCGGGTTCGGGTGGTTCAGAGGGTCGGGTTCGGGTAACGGTCCGCTGACCCGAACCCGACCCGCGCTATTCACTAGGTATCCCGAGGATCCGTTATTCAAGAAAATTCTTGAAAATCCTAAACATCATCCGCGCTTCTCAGTAACGGAGGATGGGCTAATCTGGACCACCAACATGAATGATGAGAAAGTCTTATGTGTCCCTCGCTCACCGAAAGAGAAACGCTCGCTTCGCGGATCGATTCTAGAGCAAGGACATCTGTCAGTAGGCCATTTCGGACCTCAGCGCACAGCCGACTACATACGTCGTTGGTATTGGTGGCCAAAAATATTCGGTATGTGTGACAAGTTCTGCAAAACTTGTCAAACATGCACCACCACGAAGGGAAACTATCGTACCTCCAAAGGGAAGTTGCACCCCCTACCAACCCCTACAAAACCATGGCAATCCATAGGAATGGACTTTATTGGTCCCTTTCCTGAAACGAAAGGATTCAACTACCTATGGGTAGTAATCTGCCGGTTAACATCGGAAGTCCATCTAATACCGGTGCATACCTCAAACACGGCGACCGACCTGGCTAGGATCTACTTTCGCGAGATCGTTCGCCTCCACGGACTGCCGGAATCCATAGTATCGGACCGTGATTCGAAGTTCACTTCCGTATTCTGGCGAGAACTGCACCGACTCCTAGGCGCGAAACTTCTCATGTCAACAGCGTTTCATCCACAAACGGATGGACTCACTGAAAGGGCGAACCGATCAATTGGCCAGATATTCCGAGGTTCGATTCGACCAGACCAACGCGACTGGGTAATGAAATGTCCAACTGTGGAATTTGCATTAAACTCCAGCATAAACGAAACAACGGGATTCGCACCTTTCGAACTTACTCGTGGCTATATGCCCTCCATGATGCGTGAAGTCCGTTACGATACAGACATCGCCCCCGGTGTTCGCGCGTTCGCCCTGCAGGCGCAACACAATCTCTTTGACGCGCATGACGCGATTATCGCAGCGCGTGTTGTTCAGACGCACTTCTCGAACAAACATCGCCGAGAAGAACCTGACATTCTACAAGGGTCAAAAGTATACCTATCCACGAAGAACTTGAACTTGCCAAAAGGACGTGCCAACAAACTCGTCCCCAAGTTCGTAGGCCCGTATGTGGTACTAGAGGCAGATCCAGAGCACTCAAGATACAAGTTGACTTGCCACCAGAATTAGTCAAACGTCGAATTCACAACGTATTCAACGTGGACTTACTGCGTCCGTACATTGAATCCGACGCGATCCTGTTTCCTGATCGCGTCAAGCCGGAACCATACGACTTTGGAACCCAGATGATGCTGAAGAAATAGTCGACGCCATAACCGACCACCAATGGCGCCAGAAAAAGCTTTGGTTCCAGGTTGAATGGCCGACGGTGATAAGCGGTGGGAACCGTTGTCCAAGTGCAAGGACTTGAAGGCACTAGACGAATATTTGGCGCTCAAGGTGTAACAAGGCCCGAGAGCTTGCCGAAGCGGTACCACAGCGTGGTGCAGCCGCTCGAGGATGCGATGAAGATGGATGTAAAAAGATAAGACGACGTGCCGAGCCACGTTGTCGGGTCAACCCGATCAAGAAATGATCGGAGATGCGGTTCTGCTCAAACCGCCATAATAGATGCGATGGGACTGCGATGTCCTCATTCTCCCCAAAATTTTCGCGTTTTTCGACCCAAGTCTCGCGTCGACGACATGAATTATCCTCCTTCCAGCTTCCACCTACCGTGCCGTACTCATACGGCCCCGGTTTTCAACCACCACCTACTCAGGCGGAACTCGACTTTGCGATGTTCGACGCCGCCAAACCTCAGCCGTCGTCGGATCCGCGAATGCTTCTTCTGTAGGGGCGAGACCACTGCCACCTTCGCCAGCAGTCCAAGATTTTTCTCATTTCTCCATGCCGCCGCCGCCTCAGCAGCAGCAGCAACTTTTCCGATGTCCTATGCGCCGCCGCCGCCACAGCAGCAGCAGCCAATACAGCCACAGTACATGCAGGCATCTCCTGGCATGCCATGGACGCAACAATTTAACCCGGGCTGGAATAGCCCGCCGCTCAGATGGGGTATACAGCTTTGCCCCCACAGGCCTATTACCCCCAGCCCAGATGGCATATCCCATGCACGCGTATGCTCAGCCTACGTACATGCAGCACCCAATGTACCCAGTACCAGCAGCGCCAATGTTCGCCGCCGCTGCGAATCCGGCCCCCGTTACTCAGGCGCCTGAGCCGTCTTTGACTCAGAACGCCACCTCTTCGGATACAACACCGTCACCTCAGATCAAGAAAGAGCCTAGTGCTCCTATTACCCTGCTCGAAACGACCGTCTGCAGCAGACAACTCGTACCGTTAGACAAGATAATGAGCGCCGTCAATATGATGACAGTACGCATAACGACATAATCTCAGGAGAAGATTTTATTAAACTCTCTACAGATGACAGCGACGATGAACGCCATTATACACGCGCTCGACGCACTCAGCGTCGATCCGCCTCCCCGCCGCGACGCAATCGCCGAGAAAGATCGCGATCGCGAACTTACTCTCCGCCACGCTATATCAGTTCGCCATTTGCCCCCCGTACGATTCCATCCCGTCATCGGAGCCAAAGACGCCTACCGTCGAGCTTCGCGATGGTTACCCCACTCGGGTAAACACCATCAACGACGCGAGACAGCTCATCAACGACGCCCAGATCGAAGGCAATTTTCATAAACTCTTTATGCTGCACGCATATCACGAGATCCTATTCAATATGCGCGACGTATTCACTTCCCACAAGTACCAATGGGCGTTTCCCGCTCACCGGCAACCCAACTTCCATCCTGGACTTAGAGAACTCACCCGACTCATCCGTGAGAGTTCATTCCCACCAAAATGGGCCGAACACGCGGTCCTATCGCGACAAGACGCGGACGGACCAGGAGGAAAGAACCTTCCCCGTCTTCCTGATCCCCCGATCCCAGTTCCACCCCAGTAACAGGGAGCGGTGCCAACGTGGACTTCTTTGGGTACGCGATGTATACCATACTTCATGCGCGACCATGGAACGTTGTTGGTGCGCTTATCACCACCCACCTAGCTTGTCCTTCCACCATCTTCGGTCTGCAAATGCAGCAAAATGTGGTACCCCCGTTCGGCGACTACTCTGACAAACTACGACACAACCTGTTGCATTGGAAGATTTCCGCTGCTTATTTCTCCGCCAATCCCCCCGCTTACGGGAAGGAAATAGAACGGCTTGGTCTAACCATCGAGCCGGTACTCATCCTTAGTCGTGTCGACAAGGACTTCGTCTATAAAGGGGATCGTGATGGATTCGTGGCGCATTACGCCTCTTGTGGAGCCACCGAGGCTACCTGGCATGCCACCGAGGGATTCGGACTCATTTACCTGGCATGGGCAGCCGACTCGCGCAATATCCGCAATGATATTCGACTCAATGACTTCGCACGAGACCTTTTGTTCCGTGCTCTTGCCAGCAAAGTGGCATACGGATTCCCCCCTCCCTGGACCACTGTCAGGGATGCACACCCGACCTCTTTACACTCCATCCCGTTAGATCTCACGTCTGAACCGCTCGCCATACCCGGGAACCACGACGACGTTCTGGATCGTCGTCGCCGAATTGCCTGTCAGTACCCTCTTCGGTACATTGACGATCGGCATCGGCCTTCAACACGCAAGACGAAGGCAGGTACTTCTCGCCATAACAATTTCCCCGGACCTATGCAGCAGTCCGAAGACGTTGTGATGAGCCCTAACCATCGAAACACCACCCCCGGTCCTTCTTCTTCCACCACCACCACCAACCACACCCCGATACCCGTATCCACACTTGACGCAATGGCCCCCGAATTCACCGTAGCCATTGCCGATCTTATGAACGACATGGACGTCAATCAGTCATTAGATGATGACGCCCCGTCTCCTTCCCACAAAACTGAGTCCGCCGACTCTGATTCTGAGGATGAATAATTCATCCTCTATCTATGTATCTGCTGGGTTCAACACCCTCAGAGTTCATGCTCTCCTCTCTCTTTTAGTTTCTTTCTCACCATACTACCTGTATGCTTCGTATTTTCAAGGGGAGGATTGTAACGCGGCTACTTGTTATCTCCGTCTGATTACCATTATCTACTACTTACGGACACGGACTGGGGTAGACACAACTTAACCTACGACCACCACCTTGCCTGTAACCTCTCGATTCGCAATCTATACTGTTGCCTAGCGAATACCGAGGGAATTGGGCTTTGACGTGTAAGTGGGTTTTACATCCAGGCACTGGGACGAGGTGACATGCGCGTCGCCATACCTAATGGGCGAAATCAAACGACGAAGGTGATGGTCAAGGATGTATTGCACGCACCTAATCTTGGCGTGACACTCCTCTCGGTCGGTCGCATCACCGAGGCAGGATACGGCCTACATTTCCGCGGCAAAGAGTGCCGCATATTTGACAAGCAAGACCATCGAATCGGCACCGTTACCCGCACGGACAGACTATACCGCATCCATAACCCCAGATCCATTCCTCACGCATTTCAAGCCGACGATGGCCCTCTCATTGTCACCCCAGACGAGTTGCATCGTCTAATGGGCCACATCCCAGTCGAAGCAGCAAAGAAACTGGTTAAAGATCAGTTAGTCGACGGATTGGAACTGGACAATACACCACTCACCTCGAATTCTGATTGTGAATCGTGCCTGCATGGCAGAATGACTCGAGCACGCGTCGCGAAAGCCAGTGAACGTGACGCGACTGGTCAAGTCGGTGACCAGGTCCACAGCGACGTCTGGGGTCCCGCGACAGTGGAAACAAATCAGCACAAGAAATATTACGTGTCCTTCACGGACGACGCATCGCGGTACACAGTTGTCATGCTCCTACACGCCAAAGACGAAACACTACCGTCGTTTAAGGATCTTGAGGCGAGATGGGAGAAGGAGCATGGAATAAAGATTAAAATCCTGCATTCGGATGGCGGGGGAGAATACAAAGGTCACAAATTTGATGACTACATGGCGGAGAAAGGAATCCAGCGCCGGTTCACCGTCCACGACACCCCCGAGCACAACGGAGTCGCTGAGAGACTCAATCGCACCCTCCTCGAAAAAGTCCGCGCAATGTTGCATGCCGCGGGACTACCAATGAACCTATGGGGAGAAGCGTTAAAGCACGCGAAGCGTTAAAGCACGCAGTATGGTTAAAGAACCGTACCTCATCAAAAGCAGTAGGAGGCCGCACGCCTTACGAGGTGTTCCACCAGTCGAAACCGGACTTGCGGCATATACATGAATGGGGCTGCAAAGCCTGGGTCCATGTTGAAGATGGATCCAAGATAGAAGGACGCGCGCGCGAAGGACGGTGGCTCGGTTTTGACCAAGACAGTAACGGCCACCGGATTTACTACCCGGATAATCGATCCATACGCGTCGAGCGTAGCGTCCGTTTTCCAGAAATCAGGAGAAAGGAAGGTGGGATCCACAGAGTGCTGGATGAGGGGGAGAATACAGAGATTAGCGAAGAAAAGGAGTCAAAAAGCATCCAGCCCGCACCTCAGGCGCCAGTTACCGCCCCATCACAAATCCCACCAGTCTCCTACACCCCGTCGGGTTCTCCACTAACTACACCACCGGACACACCACCATCGAGTCCGCCAAAGCCGACAAAGCCAGTCGCGCCACGAGATGTTTCAAGCAAGATTGACGTTAAAAACATTATCGAAGGCGGACGCACGAGGCATAAAGCCAGTCTTGCTAAAACCGACGTCGATGAGTCATGGACGAAAGAGTATGCGTACGCGGCGGTAGCAGATATGTCGGATGAACCGACGGTCGAAGAGGCAATGAAGAGAGAAGATTGGCCGTTGTTTAAACAGGCCATGGACGTTGAGATGGAAACCATGGGAAGAACAGGCACATTCGGAGACAAGCCGGTGCCGAGGCCCATCGGGAGCAATGTGATCGGATCAAAATGGACCCTGCTGATCAAGCGGAAGGCAAACGGAGTAATTGACAAGTACAAGGCGCGTCTCGTCGCGCGAGGATTCACGCAAGTCCAAGGCGTGGATTATTTCGAAACATTTTCACCCACTGCGAAACTCTCATCACTCCGCACCATACTATCCATCGCCGCGTCCCAGGATTGGGACATCAAAGTCTTCGATTACTCAGCCGCCTTCCTCAACGGCGAGTTTGCAGACGACGAAGAAGTCTACATGAGGACCCCCGAATATAGTGCCAAATGTATGGTACGGTGCGGATAAAATTTGAACTTTTTGAGACTATGTTTGGTGTTTTTCCGGATAAAAATCGAGCTTTTTGGAGAAAAGGTCTGAGTCGGCGTGCGGATAAAAATTGGACATCTGGAGAGGTCTGATGCTGGTCCGGATAAGATTTTGGGTGGGCTGAAGCCTGCAGGGTCACCAGATTTGTAGTCATAAATCAACGCAAATTTACGTCTCGCTACGTACTTTTGTGCTGCAACGACAGTTTCGCGCCGTTTTTGAGCGAAATTCGGCATTTTTTCGGTCTTTGAGGACCCTGCACCACACATGGGTCTGGTGTGATGTCCGGATAAAAATTGACCTTTTCTGGAGGCCTGGTGCAGGGTGCGGATACACCTTCCTTTTTGGGATCCGGATAAGAATTTGGGCCAGTATCATACATTTTGTACTATATTCGGGGGTCCTTCTACATGGAACAACCCCCGCATTACTCTGATGGTAACCAAAACCATGTCATCCGCCTTCGACGCACTATCTACGGGCTAAAGCCGTCCAGTCGCAAGTGGTATGAGAAGTTGACAGCAGCTCTCACCACTCTCGGATTTCGCGCGCTGGAAAAAGACTACGCGGTCTATCGCCTCATCAGAGGAGACGACATCGTGCTGATGGCCATCCATATTGATGACAGCACCATCACGGGCAGCTCGCCATCACTCATCGACGAGGTACAGGAAGAAATTGCACGCATCTTCAAGATTACGATGCTCGGTCCCATCAGCTGGCTTCTAGGAATGGAAGTCAAGCGCGACCATTCACGACGCACCCTCACATTATCCCAGACGACATACATCGACTCCCTATTGCGGAAATTTCGCATGACGGAGTGCAAGCCCATCTCCGTACCTCTCGATCCTACCGCGCAGCTTTCACGCGACCAGTGCCCTTCCACTACTGCAGGAAAAGAAGAAATGAAAGATGTTCCTTATAAGGAACTCATCGGCGGGTTCATCTGGCTATCCACGGCGACGCGACCTGATCTCGCATTCACGGTCTGCATCCTATCCCGTTTCGCTCACAACCCCGGCCGACCACACTGGAACGCTGCAAAACGCGTACTACAGTACCTGCAGGGAACGCGCACCCTGGGACTGACTTATGGCGGCTCTGACAAGCCACATGGACTGGACATCTATACAGATGCCGACGGTATGTCCATCGAGGATCGCAAAGCCATATCAGGCTACGCGTTTATACTCAACGGCGCAGCCGTTTCATGGTCCTCGAAGAAGCAAGAAATCGTCTCGCTTTCTACCACAGAAGCAGAGTACATCGCCATCACGTATACTGCGAAGGAAACCATATGGTTCCGAGACTTCCTCTCAGAGCTTATAGCTCCATTCACCTCCCCACTCTTCCTATACAGCGACAACCAGTCAGCCATTGCTCTCGCATACGCAGAACTCGGGCAATTCCATGCCAGAACGAAACACATCGACATACGATATCACTTCATCCGCGAGAAGATCAGAAACGGCACCTTACATGTCGTCTATTGTCCCACGGCGGAGATGACTGCCGACGTCCTGACCAAGGCACTTGCAGCCTTCAAATTCAAGCCACTTGTTCGCGCATTGGGATTGATTCCGGCTTGAGGGGGAGTGTTGGAAGGAAAGCAAGCCGACGACTCGGCCCCGGGTACGATCCGGGGATCTTTAGTCATCGCCACCGACGCCTACTCTCGCGTCTCTTCTCGTATCTTCTCTTTCCTTTTCTTGTGAAGAATCTTAGTAAACCATTAGTAAAACATTAGAACATCCTAGAACATTTGGAGGGGTATAAAAGCCTCGATTTTTGTACTATATACTTTACCGAATCAAATCTCTTCTTCTTCTCCAACTACCAGCTGCTAACAAGTACCACATCCTCATTGGGGACATCAAAAGAGACGTGTTTTATAAGATGGCCGACGTTGTATCTTATGGCGAGCATGTATAGATACCAGCTGATACCGGAGGGTGTAAATGTATTGCTCATGACGACGGAGCGATAGAGGTGGAAGCGGCAGCGAGGCGAGAGGCGCGGGCTAGTGGAGAGAAGTGTAAGCAGGGTGGACGAGGGGATGTCGGTGCGGTACGAAAGAGACGCGAAGTCGATGATGAGGTCGAAGATTTCTTGGGGAAGATTGGAGGGCCGATTGGTAAGATGGTGTTCGCGACCTCATCCGGGATGTCGCCACCGAAGGCGAGCTCCCTGAAAGGGTTGCGAACCGGGGCTACATGCTCTTCCTCCTGCTCTGAACGGACCAATGACTGAAATGCGTTCGTGAAGCGATATAGTGTGGCCACAAAGTAGAAACACACCTGTGAAAGGCATGGAGTCTTCATTCCAGGCCCCTCTGAGTCTTCGTTGTCGGAATCAAGTAGCCTCTTCAATGCGTCAATAATGTCTCAGCACTGAAATGCGCTTATTGTATTGAATTATGAATGAATATAACTCACACGATCTATCAGGGGCGCGAGAATGGGCGCGGGATTCTGCACAGGAAGCTGATCAGTCGCTATAATCCTGCCTCTTCGTCACCAGACCGTGTAATGTCGAAGTACTCGCCTTTGACTTGATTACCGCGATACTTAAAAGTAATACGCCACGGCCTTGACCAAAGGTGGATAGAAATAGTTCTGTCAGTACTCAGTGGCGTCGAGTTCTTGTAGACCCATCATGGCCCGACATCTGAATTAAAGAATTAGCTTAACGAGGTCAACGATTTCAAAAATAACAAAGGAACTACTAATGGAAAGGATTGGAGACGACCCAGCCAACCGTTGTAGCGAGCTCGTACGTCTACAGGGCGATAATTTGTTGCGCGTGGAAACAGATGCAACTAATATGTGGGTAGACGCCGTCTGTATCAGTTCGACGAGCCGACCGAGGCGCTACCCAGTGGAGAATAAGTTGACTGCGCATCAAGGCGAGATATCTCAAGCCAATAAAACGCGTGTGGTATATCGGAGAGAGCATTAGAGTCATGAGAGCTGAAGGCCATAAACACCACGACGGAAGTGTTGAATCACGGTCGCACAGAAGAGATTGAATGGTCAGTTGCAGAGGTGGAAGCAGACCCGCGGGTCCCGGGCCGTCGTTCGATCATCAAATCATTTTGGCTTATGTCAGGAGAATACAAACCTTTTTCCGCCACCATGTCTTATTTCGACGACGCCTCCCGGCGACCAAGGAACACTCTGCACACAATCACAACCACGCCATCATTCTACTTCTCTACCCCTCCCTCTGCAATTACCAAATTTCCGGCAGAGCTCATCGACGCGATTTTTGCTCAGGAAACTGACATCCATCACTTGTATCAATACGCGTTGGTCTGCAAGGCTTGGGCGCCCAGTGCTCAACGCCATCTCTACCACTCCATTGACATAACCCGCACCAAGGGCTTACGCCGGTTTCACTCTGTCATCGAGTCCTTTCCTCATCTCGCTGCGTTTGTCCGACGCATGTCCTTCATTCTCTATATTTATAGTTATATGGCCGAAGGCCTGGACAGCGAAGGACTCTCTTTCATTGAGTGTATTGTTCCCCTGCTTACGCAGATTCGGTCCGTCTCCATCAGAGTCAGAGCCCAACATCTGGACGACCAGTTGATCCTCTTCCAAGTGTTGGAAAGCATCGCGGATCATGCGCCAAAGTTGCGCTCGGTCGAGTTCGCGGAGTTCAGCGGGATTTTCTTCGAAGAGACATTCCGTCGATTCGCGAACAAGAATGTTGCGCACGAAGTCCTACCGCCGCTCAAGAACGAGGAAGGCGAAGAACAGGAGCCGCAGTTCGAGATTGGAGATCCTGTACGGAGATTGGATTCTCTACAGGACATCACTATCGAATGTGCACATGAGTTGTTCTGTGAGTCGTTTCTTCCATGGGTGCAGCAGATGCGCCATATTGGTGAACTTCGAAATCTCACCCGGCTATCCTGCGGTGCATTTCTGCTCGAAGCATCCATCGTACTTGAATGAAGTTATCGCTCTACTTCCCTTGGAACATTTGACGCTGTCCTGGGAGATATATGGCCCAAGTAAGCTCTCGAACTATTCTTCCTAACGTGGCCTTGCTGATATCTCGTTAGGCGCCATAAGTTCCCATTGCCATATCAACTCGCTTACCCGGTCTTGCCTACCCTAGGCAGCGCGTCCCATATTCATCTCGACGTTTGCGCTGTCCACGACACTTTGTTGAAGATTATGGTCCATATCCTGCCCCTCTGGCTTCGCATGGTCAAGCATCATTCCAACGTTGACCTGACGGATGTGCGTATATCCTTCCCCCTCGTCAATAGCGGCCTCCCGCCAGGAGTGTTGGCGATGTTCAACGAACTCGACAAGACACTGGCTGCGAGTGGAACACTCACGCGCTCCTTCTGGAGATTTGGGATCATAATGCTAGCAATTCTTTGGCAATGCCTGATGGATGTCAGGCTTGGCAGAACCTGGGTTCCTCCTTCCCAGCCATACAGCGTAAAGGTCTGCTGTATCGCCGCTTTAGCAGGGACAGGTACATTCTACGTCCGTGGACAATCCAGGATGGCTCAATCGAGCGTGTATGGTAGGATACTTTATTTACAGCTTTGCTTATAAAGCTACGGATTATTGATAATGTTACTGTTTCCGTTAGTGCCCAATATCGAACTAGTCGATGAGGACGCAATATACATTACTGAAACGCACTTCAGAACGCTCCAAAATTTCCGGACGCGTGTCCAGCTTTCTAGATGCTTTTGAAATGGCTCCAAGGCTTCCTTGGCCTTCTTTGCCTACGGAACGATTAGTCAACTCGAATCCCATTGTGGCGAGTTGGCGTACGTCGTCTCCGCTGTAAAAGGATAACACTACTCGATCGTGAGGTCCATGTCAATTTCACGCTCAAAGTCTAGTAAGGAATGGAGTAGCTCTTATCATTCAACTAATGGCTCTAGTACTGCATGACTCCTAGTAATATCGTCCTTTGTCGAGTTGGTCTTGACATTGCGCATGCGCAGCCTTATAATGAGGGTAGTACGGCAACACCGCCACATCTCCGTACTGCCTCCCACACTCAGGCTTCTCCTTATCGCTTTTCCACCCAAAGAACCTCTTCAATTTCGATGCGGTACTCTCTTCCCTAGAGGGCTCCCACTCTATCGTCCGCTCAGCGGTTCGTATGGGGTACTCATAATGCGAACTCCCGGTGTAAGATGGGCTGCCATCATTCGGGTAGCTGGGATATTGGTCGCGGGGGCTCGTTCGGCCTAGGATAGTACTCGATTTGCTTCGGACCTGACTTGGAATAGTTCAAGAGCCCCGCGACCTGCGAAGCTGGAACCATGGTGACGATGTCGCGATTGCGCATCGCAGTGGTTCTGCCTTGCTTGTCGAGGAGAACTTCTTCTACCGTCTCGCGCCTGCAAGACGGTGAAGTCCTTGTCGGTGTAGGTAGGTGATGGCGACTGCGACTACGGTCGCTGTATCGCGCGCGATCTCTGGAATCGCTGCGCGAGCGAGAGTCGCGATGGCTGCTTCGACTTGTGTCATCGTCGTGATGACGGTGTCTGGAGCGCCGCGGCTACGGTGACGAGTTCTGGAGGGCATGTGGTGGCGTAGGTCTTGTGTGACTTCTCGAGGGAGTTGGAAAGATTGGAAGGCGTTCAAGATAAAACTGAGATTCGATGATGTTGAGGGGAGAGGTTAGAGGAAATGACGGTGAGAGGGACGGAGAGGACTTCTGACATTTATGTGCTGGGGGTGCAAGCGCTGATCGTTATTGTTCTCAGGAGACAAGAGAGTTATTGTTGCTACATGCTATGCGAGCAGCGCAATCTATAATTGTAGGTTTCCTTATCTTGTTGACGACTCATGCCAGGTAGTACACTTACCCTCTAGGTCAAACTGTCTTGGGAACAATTCTCTAAGCCCGAAGTACGCGCTGAGGAAGACATACAGAGCGAAAGATGCCGAAGTGAATATTGTGCCAAGATGAGGACAATAGACACGGATGTCATTCCCACGGCGTCCAATAACAAGAGCGGGCCCATCAACTGATCTGCACCTTGAAATATAAAAGGCGCGCGTGAGGTCAGTGACCTTCACCAACAAGTTCTCTCCACACCCAGAATCTCTCTCCACCTACATTTCAGATCGAAAGCCTCACCTCTGATGCCTACGCACCGCAGCCGTTCCCGCCATCGACAGCACCGCCGCGATGACAGCCACGAGCGTCGGCGACACAGAAGCCACGAGCGCGGTCGACGAGACCATGATGATCACCATCACCGAGACCGTTCGCAGGACAGGAGCAGACATCGACACCACGACCATAGAGAACGAAGTCGGCATCGCGATGATGGAGATAGAAACAGACGCCACCAAGACACAGATAGAGGCCGCCACCGCGCCCAGGACTACGTCCAGTTCACTCAGCGCTACGAGAACGGGCCTACGCCCTCGAGAACCGCATCGAAGTGCCCGCCGACATGGCACCGGATCTGGCGCGCGGCATGATGGGGATGAGGTTGGCAACTCCACGCAGACGAACACGATCGCGGGAGGTCCGTACCAGAACCAGAACATGATCGCTGCAGCTCCGTACGAGAACGGAGGAGCATATATGACACAGCGACCCGGACCCCAACAGATAGCGCCCCCGAACCCACACCAAGACGCTACTCGGAACCCGTACCCATATCAGGATGCGAACCCGTACCCATATCAGGACACGAACCGGTACCACACCCCAAGCAGAGCCCCCACGCCCATCATCCCCGACATCGTCACGCCCGGCGCTGCCGCCGCACTTAACGGGTGGGAAGCTCACACCCAGTGGGGACAGGGCAACCAATTCTCCGGGTGGCAGCAGGGAACCCAGCCTCAGACTCGGGGCGACGACATATATGGATATGGACAACATCAGAGCACTCCCTACCGTGGCGCACCGACTGGCACTCGTGTCAGAAATTCGCCATTCCATTACTAAAGAGTAATTGAGCACAGGGAGATCTATACCGAATACAAATGTAACGTCTCTGCATTACACCGTCTTGAATAGATCTATTTTGTATTGTAATGGTGCCATCGAGAACTTGGAGCCTTCGTTTGGCCTTCGTGTTGCTTTAAAGAGGAAAGCATACTTCGAGGAGTAAGCTCCGTCGTCCTCCTTCCGAAAAGGAGAGAGGTACTTGCATTCAACTACTCTCGCCTGCTAATCGCATGGATATCATGGTGTCAAGCACATCGACCTGGACAAGAGCAATCGCCATGACGTCACGATCATTCGACCCACTCCATCCACGTTCTCCACTACTACAACTCACGCGGGCCTCCGCATTCTTTGCTTTGGCTCTGCAGCGCACCGGACACCACTGCTCTCTTGTTCTGTTTTTGCCCTTGCCTGACGACCACGATCAGGAGTTGGAAATC
Source organism: Hymenopellis radicata (assembly GCA_015501595.1). Taxonomy (NCBI): domain Eukaryota; kingdom Fungi; phylum Basidiomycota; class Agaricomycetes; order Agaricales; family Physalacriaceae; genus Hymenopellis; species Hymenopellis radicata. The sequence goes on along the minus strand of JADNRX010000304.1, from coordinate 24,481 downwards.
GTCCTCGTCGACGTACTGACATCCAAAGTTGTTCTATCGAGTCGTAAGTGTTTAAGTGTTGCCCGCTCTTACGTTCCTAGGAGGCCATAGACACTAGTATATTCTCATTAAAGCGAGTCCCTATTTACAGGTATTCTTCCTATTCATGACCGTTGACCATGACTTGTAGCACATGATGCGGGCTCCGACGAGGTTCCTCTCCGCTGACGTCGCAAGACTATCAAAAGATTCGCGAATCTCGTACCGAAATTTGGCGCGGTACACGTCTGAGGAATTCCTTCATACGACGATCCATACCTTGTACTACACTATAACATCTCTTCTCTTCTTCACACCATCTGGAACGTGTATCTTGTATTGTCTTCTCCTATCTACGCCACCACGCCACCGCACCTCCGCCCAAGAAAAATCGCCATCAAACTATAAACACGAGAATAAGAATAATACTAAGCACTAAAGTGTTATTATAGAATATAAGAAAAAGAGAGTGAGTATGATTGAGGTATGCCATCCATTCCACAGTACGTGTAACAGGGGTAGAGGGGTATGTAGCAGACGGACTAAGAGAACAAGGAGAGGAAGAGATGTATAGGAGCAACGATAAGGAACCAAGCGAACGGCACGAAAGGTTATAGCAGCCCACACTCCCGCAGATGCTGCTGTAACAGGATATCTTGCACCGCGCTCAATACGACTAAAGGGATAGTCATTAGCTCTGAGGGTAGACGTAAATAAATCACTTACACTTTATCTGTTGCGTATCCGTCGCGCACGTCAAATGTGTGTACACCTGCTTCCCGCTGCTCTGATTGAGCCCCGTAAACCGCTTGCTCAAGAAGTCGCAGGCAAGGTCGTAGTCATCGCCGCCGGTGAAATCGGGGAAGTAGTCACCCAGCGGCGACAGTGGCAGTTTTTGCTGGAAGAGATCGATTTTGTTGAGGAAGAGGATCTGTAAGAGGGTTAATAGGAGCATGGCGTGGGGAAGAGCACTCACGATACTGGTCTTGACGAACCACCGTGAGTTACATATGGAGTCAAACAAGGTCAAGGCCTCCTGCATACGGTTCACGCTCTCGTCCTCATACAGCATCTGGTCGTACTCGCTCAACGACACCAAGAACACCAGCGCCGTCACGTTCTCGAAACAATGTATCCACTTCTTCCGCTCACTCCGCTGCCCACCGACATCGAACAGCTTGTACGTCAGCTCGCCGACCTTGAACGTCGTCTCGGTAATTCCAGTGGTCTTTACACGCGAGCGCAAGATATCCTGGTCGGTGGGGAGATAGCCGGGGTCGGATATACGCGTGAGGGCTTCAAAGTAATAGGTCGCCGAGTCGTTGAGCTGGAACTCGCGTGCACGGACTACGGCGCTGGTCACGGCGTTGTCTCCCCATAGCGCACTGAGCGCGCTTGCCACATCTGGCGCGAGCGTGTCGGAATCGAGCTGCTGGGGCAGAGCAAGGATCGTCGACTTTGCGCCCTCGTTGGCCGGTGAGAGATTGAGGGAAAGAGCCGGCAGCGCTTCCAGGATGGCGCGCATGGACTGGATGGTGTTGGAATAGATGATCTCCTTGTACGAGTCGCGCTCCTGGTCGTTGTAGCCGCCGTGGTGAATGAGCTTCATCTGCTTGAGGACCGTGGACTATAGCGGGCGGCATTAGGGCGACAAAAAAGACACAAGGAAATAGCGCGCACCTTGCCCGACTCGCCGGCACCGAGGAGCAGCATTTTAATCTCATTCCTGGCCGTCATCCTGTCCTTCTTCAGCTGGTTCTCAATCTCCTCATTGCCTGCAGACGGTTAAACTGGTATAGTATGAGCAGCAAAAAAAACGTACGAGCTTTCGCAGCCGGATCGGAGGCTGGGCTCGAGGAACAGATTCCCATTGTGCGTTAACGAGCGTCGGCAATGTCCTTGCACTGAAGCAAGGCGGCAAGAGAAAGGGAGGGGAGAGGAAGGAGACAGCAGGAAAAGGAGAACCTGCACGTTTTAACAAGGATGAGCCCCATTGCAAATTCCCTCAAAGAGGAGGAGCGGGTCTTTCCGGCTGTAACACAGACAAACATCCCCCCGGCAGCCGGCTCCTATACGCTCTCTTTACCACATCCTTTTACCAGTTCCTCCTAGGCCGTCTGCGATAGCGTTTGAATGCAAAGTCGGCTGTCGATAGGCACTCTCTGGTCGACGCGTGCTTACGTCTCTTTCCTAGCCGGCTTACACCCCACATCAAATCACTCAAAATCAAAACTCCAAAACCAAAAGAGGCTAGAACGCCGCCCCTGTGGAAATTGCCGCAGACTCCCGCAAGACACGCGAGGACGTAACAACCAGGACGTCTTTCCTGCCCCGCTTCGGAGAAGTATGGCGTTGTAGATGAAAGAGCTTGAGTGTTTTACATAAGTAGTAAAGTAAAGTATTAGCTCCCTTCATCGCTTCAGTCTTCGTCTTCGTAGAATTTCGGATGATCCTAATAGAGAATTTTCGTAGCGCGTTTCAAATATTTGCTTGGCCTGTCGTCAATCAATTTTTGATTGGATTCGGTTACCTATTTCGGACAAGTGACATCAGCGCTGGCCAACAAAAGTTCGATGTTCTTCAGTCGTATGTAGTCCTCCTCCCCTCAACTTCCGGATTCAGTGTTGGAATAGCATTATAAAATTGCCTGCCAAGTTGGAGGAAATTCAAGCCAGCCACCCCCGCTGAGCAGACATGTTCTCGTTTGGGACTGTCCGAATCAGGCAAGACCAAATTTTTGCTTGGGACGAAACAAAAATTGGCTTCCGAAGTAAATCCGGGCGCTACGAAAATTCTCTAATCCCACTCATCCCCTCGTGTCAGTGAGCCGAGCATCATCGCGGGACTTGGCGCAACATTTATTAAAAAAGTCCTTATATTGAATGACGAATTCGGACGCAGCGTGCCTCGATACCCACGACCAAGTTGACGTGCTCCGACAACTTACCTTCCAGAAAAAATCGCACTAGGGGATGCAGCCAGGTCCTGGGCGTATATCAAACTCGCGTTGGAGTCCTCAAGCGTCGTCAAGTCGGGTAGGCATTGATAGGAAGTTTCAAGTCGAAAAGCCTCCACGGGCGAAGTCCGTTCAAGTTTCCTAGTACTGAATCAGCGGTATCGAATGAACACAAACTTACTTCATTTCCGAATGTACTTGCTGCACTGCGGCGGGCCTCAACAAGTCTTTCGAAAAAATATGAAGCCGAGCGGACAGAATAACCTCATCGTCGGAGAACACATCATGTGCTCCAAGTGAATAGAATGCGGTCGGAAGAAGACGTGCAAATAGGGACTCCTTTGATGGAATCTACGGGTGTCCGTGCCCAGCATAAACGGTGGAGAGCAGACAAGACTTACGACTTAATAGAACAACCCTACATGGAAGTGCATCGATGAGATAGCTCTGCGCAGATCGTTTCACGCACGGAAGCCAGGAAACAACATGCACGATATAGGCCGAGCAGCTAGTAACTAGACGATTTCCAACGGTCAAGAAACTCCTGATCGTGATCGTCAGGCGAGGGTAGAGACGAAACAAGACTTAGAGAGCAGTGCTGCTGCGCTGAACAGAGCCAAAGTAAAGGATCCGGAGGCTCGCGTGAGATAATTTGAAGTTCTCGAAAACTTGCAGTTGAACGCGGACGGAAGCAAGTGGTGGATGATCGTGACGTCATGGCGATTGCTCTTGTCCTTTTTCTTTACTGAGCGTCGACAACGCTGACACGAGGGCTATCCTTCCACCACCACCATGATTAGCAGGTGAGAGTAGGCGAATGCTAGTACCTCTCACCTTTGACGATGGAGCTTACTCCTCGAAGCATACTTTCCTCTTCAAAGCGACATGATAGACTTCAAGACGCTGCGATGAGGCGTTACATTGTAGTAGGTATGGATCGCCATGCGCATGTCAAAGTGTCTAATGGTTCTTCTTGTTATCCAACCCAGTTTCTTCCGCGCGGGTGCGCGGGGCGTACTGCTGCGATTCCCCGATTCCGTTCGGGTATACTAGCCTCCAGCGATCACGTTCTGGTGCGGATTCCGACGGCCTCCAGTGGTCTTGACAGAGGGGTACGTGTCTGGATTATGGGGGTTTAAAACCCACCAATTCCTCAGCCATGTCGGGCGGTACGTCGACGCTGTTCCCCAGGGCGTAGTGCCCGTTCTTGTGGAGCACATAGTCGTGATGGTTAATCTTGCTGCGTCGGCACCTGGAGTCTCTATCGCCTATCCCTGTCTCGGCTTGTTTCACGATGTCTGCTTCTGCTCTCTCTATGTCGGTGTCTCCATCGTCGTGATGCCTATGTCTGCTCTTCTCCCACGATGCTGGTCATCATCATGGCCTCGTCGACCGCGCTCACGGCTACGATGCCTTCAACGGTCGTGGTGGCGTTGATGGCGGGAACAGCTGCGGTGGAAGCCCATCCCAGGGATATGTGATGTGTAGGCGGGAATGTAGTACTCGGAGTTATTGTACAGGAAGTCGGTGAGGCTCACGTACCTCCTCGCCGTCCGTGCGTCTTATATACTCACAGGCGCTGGGTTTCTTGTAATCGCGGTGGTGGGACAACCACTTCCACATGCTATTGTCCTCGTCCCGATCTTCAGCTCTTGTGCAGAAGAGTAAGGTTAGTATCTACCTACTGGAACCTCTAACACCGCTTTAATTGAACGGCATGTCTCATAGGCACATCATGAGGAAAGGAAATTCTGAACTCCTCACGCCCACAAACGAAGCGCCGTGTGGTGAAGAATCAGACCAGCAAGATAGTTAACTATGCAGTGATTTCGCCGCGGCTTGGTTAAATACAACAAATACATGAGCACGGTTGAACGTGCCCTCCACAGGAGTTTACATACTACTTAGCCTTAGTAATTTCCTTAAAATTACTTGGCTTGAAAAGGACGCCCTTCACAACACCTTTGTCGCAGCCGGTGGGAGAGAAAACGTAGTCCTCGCAAAGCTTCCCCTTCCACTTTGGCCTTTCGCTCCCCAGCTTCGTTTGGTAGTCAGATTTAGTTAAATCGAGGACTGCAAAGGGATGTGAGTGCTACTGATTGGTAGAGTGTTAGCGATGAACGGCGTACACTGCCAACAGGTTAGTATGTAGATAGTTCTTATTGAGGAAGTAGACACACGTTTTCCCTTGTGCCGGCGCACACCGGGCAAGCCCCTTCTTCGTCGTAGGAGTAGTAGCCGTAAACGTCTTTCGCATTCCCAGGGGAACTCATTCGCTCTCCTTGTGTGGCAGAAAACGACTCATAACCTCCAGACTCGAGGCGACACCATGGGATTTCGGCTTTAGGTCCCAGACCTTGTAATCCACAAGGCCACCCTCGATAATAGCCGTGCTTTCCATTCTGGCAATTCCTGTACAAGGCAACGTAACTCTTGCACATGATTTCGTTGCTAGAAAACAATACTCAGCGTTAGGCAAATGTGTATGACTTCCGACTCACTCACGGGAGGATAAGTGACTGGCGTCCGCAGGGTAGAATACAGTTAAATGGTGTGCAGGTCGATTACAGAACAACCTGGAGCGACGACATCAGGATTGAGAGACATCGAGCGGAGGGCACGTACGATTGGGTTCTTCGATTTGAGATGGGTCTATGAAGCGGTCAGCGCGTCGCTTTTATACGACCGTGAATCTCCATTGCAGCAGGGACTGCATGGAAAGGAAGCACATAGAATGGTTACCTTGCAATGGTATGGATGGCAAGCAATGCAAATCGGTTTCGGGGGAGGGCGTAGGAATGCTGTCGGATCATGGATGTAAGAGGATTTCGTATCCTCTAAGTTGTAGGAGGGTGTTACAGACACGCCACACATCCCGAGAGAACGCTATGTATCCTTGGTCTGCTCTTGGCCATGTCTCACGGTAAGGAAACGCCCACAGGAAGGAATTCCTCATTTTTTGAACGAGTGAGCTGCCGCTAAAACATGGAATGAAATGCGCACTAAAATCCGGTTCGCCGAGTCGGTACTCTATCATATCCACTCTTGAGGGTAGTATGCAAGGCGAAGGTCCGAGGTATGCATTCCATCGGACACGCCGGCGCCAGTCCGCATCGAAATCGAACACCTTGAAGCTGGTACAATCGTATCTGCGTCAAGGTCCTTGGCGCCAGAGCTGCTGCAGGTGCTGGCTACCATCCCCCGAGAGCAGCACAGACCGTCGGGCCGCCAGATATCTACAGAAACAAATGAGAGCCACGTCAGGGCGCTGAGACGTCGTTGATGTATGTAATAACATCATTCCAAAACCCAGTGCTGCTCGCGGTTCTCCGTGACTTCTCGAATACAATTATCGGCTACGAGATAACATCACTGTTTGAGACGCGATGCAGAGACGGAATCCGTGTCTCGCGTGAATCATGAAATGAATATTGACGTTTGACGTGTGAACAGTCGAATAGTTGTGTAAATGATCCGTGTCGAAATTGAGATGGCGGCGCACGAGCGGCTATCTCTGGCGTCAGCAGTAGCACCTGCAATGAAAAACCATAAATGAATCGCTGCAGAAGCATTAACAATGTAAGAATTTACGAGCATATCCGGGAACGTACCCTTTTGACCTTGGGCAACCAAAGCGGTGATATGAAGACCGAGGAAGTCAATGTTATAATGTTACGATAACGATTCCGCGTACGCTAAGGTACTAATACCCTGACGGCTGCACTGGCGACAGCCGCGAAAGTACGTCACGCGTCTCCTATTCTGAAGAGACCGCTACCTTTTGGTAATCGGTCTTGCCATTAGGAATCGGTGCGCGGACTGGGGAGAGGACGCACCGCAATTGAATATTGACACGGTCCTGAAGGATACCGTCAGTAGCATCGTGTCTCAAGACGAGATCTCCTCATCATAACCAACTTGACTGCCCTTGATGGCAAGGAAAGAAATTAAGAGTACACGATCACGAGGCAATTTTGATGGCTGTTTGTCTCTATTTGATCTGACTGTTACTGCGTCATGTTTCTTGCATGTTTCCTTCCGTCGCTGAGTCTCCCCAGCAGCAAATCGCACATGTTGAAGGGTTAGGGATGCACTTCCTGAGACGAACGACACGGACTTGCGACGGTGGGATTTAGGTATACGTCCCTGTCCTACGCTGATCTCATTTAACCTGTCTACGTGGTAAGAAAATTTTCCCCTATGAAGTCTCATGTCCGTTCGAATTTGTGGGTTGTGTGCTGCTCTTCTAATCACAATAACTCCCGCCCTTCTCGTCATTGGATTCCATTTAATTTGGGTCCGCACAGAATGGAATAACATTGATAAACGTGCACATATTAACTAGTATCGCCTTGTACGTGGCCTCGCAGTCAATCTCCTGTCGCGGAAATCTGCCGCTGTATTGATTGGACATAGTTAAACACAGATAAAGCCGTGCATCGTTCCTGGCACATAGCGTCCAACCTGATTTGCATTTGTACGCCAAGTTCCCTAAACTCTGTGTCTAAGCTCCGTCGTCAGTCACGCTGAAACCACTTTGAAGCAAAGACGTACAGAACGGGCCAGTGGGAAACATGTCGTCATCAAGAAGAGGACGGACGATGTACTGAAGCGCGCGCTTGAACGTGACACGGGAAGGCCCAGGCATAATCCTACAGACAACATCCCTCGCCGCGTGTACGTGGGCTCCATATAAGCTTAGATCTCCGTCGGGTGTGTAGAGCTTGTCGAACAGACTGAGATCCTGGGACCGCAGACTCGGCGGGCCGAAACGCACATGCTGGATCGCTTCCTCCTCAAGTATGCACAGCCCGTGGAGGATATCCATGATGAGAGCCAGCTCCAAAGAGACGGTCAGAGCGACCCATGGCCCAGAAGGTCTGACCGGCGGTGGGATAGCCGTGGAAGGAATTTGGAGGCGTCGGCGCATATTCAGGGCCATTTTGCGTGCGAGGTCAGTGGATAAAAAAGCACTGCGTTTACTGGCCTCAGTGTTGTCAAATCGAAATCCATATTGGCGTAAGAGGCCGTGTAAGGTTAATTCGACTTGTGCGCGGAGCGGTGGCGGGGAGATTACAGGCAGGTTCAGACAGGCGGCGGAAATGAGGAACAGCCAATGTGTGAGGTCTTTGACGTCCTCCTGGAGCTTAACCCTCGTAACTAATCCTTGAATGAGGTCGCGTCGGAGAGAGGCGCAGAGTTTCTCGACTTCGTGTCCTTCTGCGATGATACCCTCGAAGGAGGATGCTATCGGTTCTCTATCCCCCGGATCTCCTCGACGTACTGAATTACTTGCAGATTGAGCTGAGGCAAGGTCCTGAGGCTCGGCGAGAACAAGACAGCTCGTGAGCAGATCGCCACGATGTTCGAAATATTTGGCGGTGATTTCGACATGGGAGGAGTTGACGATTTCGAGAGATATGGCGACGTAGATCAAGCAGTCGTGAATGAGAGCGCAGAGGATGAAGACAGCATGCGCGGCATTGGCGGGATCAAATGGGTCGGCGCATCTAGAGTATCCCGCAGGAAGAGTGGGTTGTTGTGGGGAAGTGTTCATGGAGGTAGAAGATGAAGACGGAATGGGCGATAGCGATTAGTGATGGAGGTGTGTGAAGAACAGACAATGATGAAAGTAGCTCTTATACCCAAGGGGGCCGCTTGCGTCATTGAGGGCTGTGTTCCTCAGGCATGAGGCGTGCCTGTATCTACCAAGGAACAAGATGACGCCGAGTAAGGGATACAGCTATTGTGTTTCTTCGGATGGGCCACTTCGCGAGTGGCATGTTGGTTGACTTTATGGACCTTCAGCGCTTCAGCCATGATCCATGAAACCAAACGGGCAGGTGTGGAACGATCCACTCGAAAGTATGGTACGTGGTCGAGAATTTCCACCAGTGATTGTGATGGACAGATGTAACAAACATTATAATTGTGAGAACACGTAGACTATGGAATCCTCTGACGTCTTCATAATGATATGCAAGATGATATGTAGAACTATAGCATGTAGGTCATCAAATTTAGCCGCCGGACAGGATGGGGAACTTAAGGACCCACTTCCCGTGGCCATCACCCGTGTGTGGATGCAGGCCGATCAGCTCACACTGAAGTCCTTCCCAGGTCACCCTCCCCTCGCGTCTGGTATCGTCATAGGCCACAACGAGGTGCTGCGTCCTGTATGATTCCAAAACAGCGTCGACGGCGATGTAGTCTGCAACCAGGCAGAGTCGGTAGGCCGGAATCTGCTTCGCCATGAACTGGGCGAGAGCTGGGTGAAAATATAGTAGTTGAGCCTCCATGATCACGTAGTGCGCGACGACGATGGACTGCCCAGTTAGTTGTCGATTCTGACGAGGTAATGACAACAAGGATAGAGGATGTACACCACGAAGTGATAAACCTCGCCGCGGTCGGGAGCATTCAATGTGGTTGGACTTCAATCGAAGCGCCAGTTCGTCAACAGCTGTTGAATAAATTGACGTTCTTCTTGATCCCCACAGAAATCAAGATGCGCTACCGGAATATTCGACATAGCGCCCGAAGATATCACGAATGGGAGTCGGCGACGAGCAGTCGATAAATTGAGACGATGGTGACGTTGATGGGGAGCGGTGCTCGCCTGCGGAGGGTGGTAGGCCAGCTACGGACCCAAGGTATTAAATGGCGCTGCTTTCAGCTCAATCAGTGATACAACATGCACGAGTAGGAAGGCGCACCTACTTCGATTGCGAGCGACAAGGGATGAATCATCTCGCGTATGTGAAAAGCTCTTATAGACGTGCCTTCGACTTGCATCGCTGATGAAGGGCAGTGGGAAAGGATGTGATGGATACAACGACGATGGAGGAAGAAACGGTCTGGTGGATACGGAAATGCAGACAGACGAGCATTGGGGTTTGTGGCGGCTGAAGAGTCGGGCGTAACAGAGGGTGTACGCGTTTCAAGAACATGATTCTGATACTGTGAAAAGTCAGCAATGATATGCGAGTGGGAGTTAAAATGGAATATGGACCTGAAGCGGCGACGTCTTCCTGTTTGTCGCAAGACAATGAATAACCCTCTGCGCCGTCAAGTTCGGGGAGATGATGGCATTTCGATCCCTTCACCGACAAAGCGAAGATGTGATCATCGAAGCAACTGAGAAGCTGGGATTTCTAGAACACCTAAGAACAGGAACAAGGCCAGGTAGCGCAAGAAATCAAGAGGTTGATTTCGGGATGACCTGACGATATGAGCGTCTATTCCCTGCGTGTCACTGTTGATGCGCCATCATGCACAAGACAGGGATTGTGTATCCTGTACGCGGCCCCCCAACGAGGTATGAGATCCGAATCGTGGGCGGAAGAAAAAGTGATCGACGACCCTGAGCACTAGTCTAATTTTAAATTAGGCAGGCGGGTCTTTCCCACTTACAGCGACCTTGCTAACCGGACCCTTCGTACTGCAAGCCAAGGAGCATTGATCTGTGTCTAAGGTGAGTCGTGTCTTGCTTTATAACTACATATTTACGATTATTGTGTCCTTCTTCAAGGTATCCGCTTCTACCGAGATATTTCTTGGTTCTACTTGAATGTATGCTCAACTGCCAAGTCAATATCACTTCGCACTCACATTCGAGCTCATCCGCGTCTACTATGTGCATCGCTTTCTGGACCCTGAGCACTCGGACTATGCACTGTACATCAGCGCTTCCGCCTTTTCTCAAGGAGGTGCCAGAAGCAGGAGATTGAATCCGGCGAACTGGGCATCCCGCGGGATGATCTTGCCCACTTCGTCTTCGAGAGGACTAGAAGTCTGATAGAAGGAAGGACGAGACGAGAGTTCCCCTGGTAGATTCAAACGTTTGGTAGGGTTCGGTTATATTCGTTCTAATACATCGATGAGGACGTCTCTTGGAAAAGGAGGCCTGAGACGCACAGGACAGCAAGTCTTCCGGACCGATTGAGCCCTAACCACGTCCCTCCGCCTCTTAAATCGATTCCTGACAAAATCTGACCTGAGGCGGGTCCTCGTTCACCTGATGAGTCATGGTCAAAGTTGTGGAAGTGGGCATCGGAGGTGGGCCGGGTGAGATACTCGTCGCGGTTCGTACACATGATTCTGGGGATTAGCGTCATCTTATGTTCAGAGTCCCATCAACCCGCTAAATTTCTAGTAGGCGTCTTTCGTTTCTAATAACGGTGCAGGCGGCATCCTCCATACTCGGAGCCTCGACGGCGACGAACGCGCATGTGGAGGCTTTTCGAATGGTATAGACGCACACGGTTGTGGCGACTGGGCCAAAGTCAAGCGCGGAAAAGAAGTCTTCGCGTCTATCATCAACGGTGCGCCGCTGAATGAAGAGGCACTAACGGCTCAGCTATTCCAGCTTTTGACGTGCGTGTATTTTCCTTGGGCATTCCAGGCTAATATTCGGTTCGAGTAATGACTGATAGCTTTGGAACAAGTGAACACTCTTCTGAACCTGTGGAGCAGCGCGTAGACTTGCGTCCTACGATCCAAGTCATATCTTTTTCGATCCCGTCCATGCTTCCTGAGGTGGACAAGGCCTATGGGACACGTCTGTCGACAGTCATCTTGATTAGGCGAGACGGGTCGGTACTTTTCATCGAACGAGACTTGTGGAAGTCGGTGGATGGGCGAGTGACCAAGTTGAAGATGGATCCCCTTTCTGAGCGTGTTTACCGCTTTCAGTTGGAATTATAGTTCGTATGTCCGTTGCGTCCGCATGTCACAATGGTTGGACTCCTGAAAAAAGTGTTGAATGTTAGACGTAGAGCGAAACAGGTTAGCATAAAAATCATTTGGCGCCAAATCAATATATTACAAGAGACTCAGTAAACCGTACTGCAACCATACAACGACTAGCCTGCTGCGCGCAATTCAAGGCCAGTGGTAATGAGTCCATGTCCTACTACTCCAGACTCTTCAAATACGCAATGGTCTGGTTCGCCGCGTTGTCCTTGGCGACGTACTTCTGTGCCCCAGTGCCGCGACCGCGTTCGACGCCATCAACTAGAAAAAAAGAGATTGGTTCGTGAGTAGAAGAAGTCAGAGAGACATAGTAGACACTACTCACTCTTGGCGACAACGACCCAGACAATCTCGGTTTGCGGCCCAGTTGGCGTCTCGATCCAGCTGAGGCTGGTCGTTTTGTGCTTGGATTGAAGGTCTGGAGCGGGCAGGCCGTGGATCAGTATGGAAAGTCCGACGAAAATGAAAAAGACGCGTTACAGTTGTTCAATCCGATCGTGCCCTCTACGCGTCCATGAGCATCGCACTAAAAGAGAGACTTGAGCAGGAAGACGTACCAGTCTTCGGTGGCATCTTGATGTCGCGGCGCTTGTGTATGTGTGAAGCCTGAACAGGTGTAGGCTGATTACAGAACAATCTGGAGCGACGACATCAGGATTGAGAGACATCGAGCGGAGGGCACGTACGATTGAGTTCTTCGATTTGAGATGGGTCTGTGAAGCAGTCGACGCGTCGCTTTTTATACAACCGTGCCTCTTCATTGCAGCAGGGACTGCACTGAGAGGAAGCGCATAGAATGGTTCCCTTGCAATGGTATGGATGGCAAGCAATGCAATTCGGTTTCGAGGGAGGGCGTAGGAATGCTGTTGGATCATGGATGTAAGAGGCTTTCGTACCCTCTCAGTTGTAGGAGGGGTTTTACAAACACGCCACACATCCCGAGAGAACGCTATGAATCCATGGTCTGTCCTTGGCCATGTTTCACGGTAAGGAAACGCTCTCAGGAAGGAATTCCTCGTTTTTTTTGAACGAGTGAGCAGCCGCTAAAACATGGAATGAAATGCGTACTAAAATCCGGTTCACCGAGTTGGTGCTCTGTCATATCCGCTCTTGAGGGTAGTATGCAAGGCGAAGGTCCGAGGTAATGCATTCTATCGGACACGCCGGCTCCAGATCGAAATAGAACACCCCGAGGCTGGTACAATTGTATCTGCGTCAAGGTCCTTGGCGCCAGAGCTGCTGCAGGTGGTCCCCGAGTGCAGCACAGACCGTCGGGCCGCCATATATCTACAAAAACAAATGAGGGCAACTTCAGGCGCTGAGACGTCGTTGGTGTATGTAATAACATCATACCAAAACCCAGTGCTGCTCGGTTCTCCGTGACTTCTCGAATACAATTATTGGTTACGAGATAACATAACTGGTTGAGACGCGGCGCAGAGCCGGAATCCGTGTCTCGCGTGAATCATGAATGAATATTGCCGTTTGACGTGTGAACAGTCGAATATTTTTTGTAAATGGAACAGTCGAATATATTTTTGTAAATGATCCATGTCGAAATTTAAATGGCAGCGCGCTAGGCGGCTATCTCTCTCGTCATCGGGCGCACCTGCAATGAAAGACCGGAAAGGAATCGCTGCAGAAGCATTAACAATGTAGAAATCTACGAGCATGTCGAAGAACGTACCATTTTGATTGTGGGCAACCAAAGCGAGACCGAGGAAGTCAATGTTACAATGTTACTAGATCGATTCGGCCTCACCAAGGTAATAATAACGCCTGCACTGGCGACAGCCATACGTTACGCGTTTCCTATTCTAAAGGCCTAGTAAGAGACCGCTACCCTTGGTAATCGGTCTTGCCATTGGGAATCGGTGCGCGGACTGGGTACTGACTAGGAGGACGCACCGCAATTGAATATCGCCACGGTCCTGGAAGATACAGTCAGTAGCAACGTGTGGAAGGAAAGAAATTTAACGATTACACGATCACGAGACAAATTTGATCGCTGTTTGTCTCTATTTGATCTGACTGTTACTACGTCGTCCACACCGTGTCGTTCGTCTCAAGCAGTGTATCTTGGGATAGCGTACTCCGAAACACTCCGCTAGGATATCATCAACATGTGCGATTTGCTGCTGGGGAGACTCGGCGACTGAAGGAAACACGGGTTTAGGTATACGTCACTGTGCCTATGCTGATCTCGTTTAAGCCTTTGGTAGGAATGTAGAAAAGTTGTCCGCTATGAGGCCTAATGTCCGTTGAGATTTTGGGGTTGTCTGCTGCTCTGCTAATCACAATAACTCTCGCCCTTCTCGTCACTGGATTCCATTGATTTGGGTCCGGCGCACAGAATGGCAATAAACGTGCACATATGAACTAGTATCGCCCTGTACGTGCCCTCAAAGCAATCGCCCATCGCGGAAACACGCCGCTGTATCTTGGACATATTGATACACGGTCATAAATGCGCGTCTTCCCTGGCACATAGCGAGCAACATGATTTGCACTTGCGTGCCTTCCTTAAACGCTGTGTCTGAGCTCCGTCGTCAGTCACACTTAAACCACTTTGAAGCGAAGACGTACAGAACGGGCCAGTGGGAAACATGTTGTCACCAAGAAGAGGTCGGACGACGTACTGAAGCGCGCGACACGGGCATAATCCTACAGACAACATCCCTCGCCGCGCGTAGGTGGGCTCTATATAAGCTTACAACTTCGTCAGGTGTGTACACCTTGTCGAACAGATCGAGATCCTTGGACAGAAGACTCGGCGGGGCGAAATGCACTGGCAGCCGGCTGATTGATCGCTTCCAGCTTAAGTATCCACAACTCGTGAAGGATATCTATGATGGGAGTCAGCTCCAAAGAGACCGTCAGAGCGACCCGTGGCCCAGAAAGTCTGGCCAGTGGGAGGATAGCCGTGGAAGGAACTCCGTGTCGGCACAAATCCAGGGCCATTTCGCGTGCGAAGTTAGGGTACAGTATAGAAAGGCGGCACTGCGCTGACGGGCCTCAGTGTTGTAAGATCGAAATCCATACTGATGTAAGAGGCCGTGCAAGCGAATGCGACTACCCCGTCTCCCACAGCCCGCCAGAGTGTCAGAGAACCGACTCCATCCAATAGGTCGCTCCAGGTCTAGCGAGATGTTCGCGAGGTCGAGTCTATTCTGCATAAGTACTGATTTAAGCGTGAAATGGAATCAGAACTTGCCTAATATGAACGCAAGGGCTCCGCCCTCCGCGTTGATTGTGAACCTGAAGAATGATCAACATGTTGACTCCTGCACCCATGCTTAGCGTACTTTCCATCGTGGAGGCGGAAAAGAGCCCGGCGGACTGAGGGGGCGGAAGTATAGCCACCAAGGGTTTTATCCAGTGTCGGTCCTAGGCGTCCACCCAATTGAAAATAGAGACGCGTCTCGTAGACACCGCCGGCCCACACTGCGCCGACAAATCTATCAACTTGTCTGGGAGAGCGATTAAAGCAAGAGGTAGAATAAACGTGAAGAAACGCATACGTGCGGAATATGACAGCCGCCAGAACAGAAAACGGAAACACCGGCAGTCTCGCTCCACAAGCGCGAAGCCAAATGGGAACGGAACGCGTCTCGTAGACAGCGCCCCGAACACTGGGCGGATCCTTCATCCAATGTGCCGAAGCCAAAGAGTCTGCTAGACGCGGTGCAGCATTTCCGCCTGTCTGATGCCTGTAAACTAGCCGAATAGGCCTACGGCGACTTCTTCCTGTTTGTCGCAAGACAATAACCTTCTGCGCCGTCAAGTTCGGGGGGAGGATGACGGCATTCAGAACTGTTCACTGACAAAGCGAGAAGTCGTGGTCATCGAAGCAACTGAGAGGCTGGGACGTCCAGAACAGGAAACGAGGCTAGATGGCGCAAGAAAGCAAGGGGTTGATTTCGGGATGACCTGACGATATGATTGTACGAGTTACTGTCAGCACGCCTGGCGCCATCATTTACAAGATTGATTGGGGATTGGACATCCTGTGCGCGACCCCAAAAGGAACTACAAGATCGTGGCCGGAAGAGAAAGTGATCGACGCGTGATCACTGGTCTGAATTTGGCAAGCGGGTCTTTCCCACTTACAGCGACCTTTGTAACCGGACCCTTCTTATTGCAAGCGAAGGAGCATTGATCTCATTCTACGGTGCTTCATATCTTGTTTAGGAACTTCATATTTCTAATTGTTGGTTCCTTCCTCGAGACATAGGGTCGTATCGCTCTTCCAGTTCCACCGAGATCTTCTTTGGTTCTAATACTCCACTAGGCTAACATCGCTTCACGCTCGCATTCTGAATTCAGCCGCGTCTACTATGTGCATCGTTTTCTGGACCCTGGAGCACCCGGACTATGCGCTGTACATTAGCACTTCCGCCTTTTCTCAAGGAACATAAGATGACGCTAATCCCCAGAATCATGTGTACGAACCGCGACGAGTATCTCACCCGACCCACCTCCGATGCCCACTTCCATAACTTTGACCATGACTCGTCAGGTGAACGAGGAGCCACCTCAGGCCAGATTTTGTCAGGGATCGATCTCAGAGGCGGCGGGACATGGTTGGGCCTCAATCGGTCTGGAAGACTTGCTGTCTTGTACGTCTCTTGCCTTCTATCCCAAGAGACGTCCTCATCGATGTGTTACTTAGGACGAATATAACCGAACCCTACCAAACATTTGAATCAACCAGGGGAACTCTCGTCTCGTCCTTCCTTCTATCAGACTCATCTAGTCCTCTCGAAGACGAAGTGGGCAAGAGCATCCCGCGGGATGCCCAGTTCGCGGGATTCAATCTCCTGCTTCTGGCACCTCAGAGTCCCATGCACTCGCTAAATTTTGAGGCGTCCTTCGTTTCTAATAACGGTGCAGGCGGTATCCTGCATACACGGAGCCTCGACGGTGACGAACGCGCATGCGGAGGCTTTTCTAATGGTATAGACGCACAAGGTGGTGGCGACTGGCCCAAAGTCAAGCGCGGAAAAGAAATCTTCGCGTCCATCATCGACGGTGCGCCGCTGAATGACGGGGAACTAACGGCTCAGCTATTTCAGCTTTTGACGTGCGTGTATTTTCCCTTGCTACTATTTGGTTCGAACAATGGCTGACAGCCTTGGAACAAGTGAACACTCGCCTGAACCTGTGGAGCAGCGCGAAGACTTGCGTCGTACGATCCAAGTCTTGCCTTTTTCGATCCCGTCCGCGCTTCCTGAGGCGGACAAAGTCTATGGGACACGCCTATCCACGGTTATTTTGGTTAGGCGAGACGGGTCGGTACTTTTCATTGAACGAGACTTGTGGAAGTCGGTGGATGGGCGAGTGACCAAGATGGATCCCCCTTCTGAGCGTGTTTATCGCTTCCAGTTGGAATTATAGTTTGTATGTCCGTTGCGTCTGCATATCCGAATGGATGTACTTCCTTTGGCGTTTCGCTTCCTCTGCGTCAAAACAAGTACTAAAATTCGGAGGGCGAGGATAACCTGCGCTCGAATACACGAGACACCAATCGTCGGGGTCGGCCTATATGTATAGTATGCCGTCCACAG
This sequence comes from Hymenopellis radicata, assembly GCA_015501595.1. Lineage (NCBI taxonomy): Eukaryota > Fungi > Basidiomycota > Agaricomycetes > Agaricales > Physalacriaceae > Hymenopellis > Hymenopellis radicata. The sequence continues at coordinate 7,186 of JADNRX010000304.1, read as the reverse complement.
GAAATTCTTCTACTGAATAGGTCCACCCCGCGAGTCTGAGGGATTCAGAGGCATTGTATATAGGCCTTTCTTTGTAGAAGACGTATATATTTCCATATTACTCATACAAGTTTAGATTTTATCATGACCATTCATTCCCGCATGCAGAATGGACTCGGAGACAGGTGCCGCTCCCGCTCCTTGAGAATATTCTTCCGCGAGTTTCGTTGGCCCGTGACAAGGCAGATAACGCCATTCCAAAGCGACTACGCGACCGTGCGCCAGAGATTGTGCCGCCATCTTATCATCAGCTTGCACACCTCATGCAGAGGTTGAATGGCAAGAAGCTACGCATGGATTATAAGAAACGGCCATCTCGGATGAAGGAGCAAGCCTACCTCGCCAAAACCAAGTGAATGCCAGTTCTCATCGGAAGCCTTATATGCTGACCATGCTTCGTAAAGCAATTTAAGACTGGCATGCTGGGTATCCAAATGCCGACCTCACGAAGAGGATCATCATCCACTGATGAGAATAGGTCACAGCAAAACCCGCCAACTCCACGAGCTCACGAAGGTCCATGAAACCGGAAGAAGACATAAACGAAGCAGGAAACGACGATGAGAGATGTCTGACGACGAGGGAAGGGATAACTGGTCGCTTACATCAACCATGCGCTCCCCGATGTTGCGTGGAGGCACCCACATTTACCTGGTTCTGCTGCATTTTTGTCCCTCCTGAGCGCTGCCTTTGTGGCGAGACCTCATCATCGAGCGAGTTGATGTCGCGCTTGAGCTTGCGTAGGTGTCCTGACTTTGTGAGTGCGCAGATCGTCCGAGGATGCAGACGAATGGGGGGAACACTTTTCAGTAAAACAGCGATTTCATATATGAGAGGTTTCAACAAAAAAGAGAATGTGATACGGGAGCTAACAGAATCATGTCAACGTACGACTAGCAGTCCTACGAGTCTTCATATATGAAAACAGAGGTGGGAAGCATGGCGCGCGAGTCGTGTTAGGAAGATGATTGATATCGTGCGGGAGCATAAGCGACACCAAAAGAAGAGGTTCTCCATGACAAGTCCGAGGCTACCTCGTCTGCGTATCATTGACTCGAGGGCCGAAGAGAGCCCCAACTACAGTTGATGATGAGGACGTGGGGACGAGGGAGCAGATGAGTACGAGGACCAGTGAATTCATAAACGTGTATATCGCGCTACTCATCGTCCGTGCGAGTGCTCCCCATCGCAATGCGACTGCCACCGTTTGCCTCGAACCCTGTAGAGTGCAAGCGCGAGTATGATGCTCTCATTTCCCGCATCTTGTTGCTCTCGTCGCTACCAGATACCGTGGGAGATGGTCGTGTGCCGGTTTTGACTTGGGATCCGCCCACCCACCATAAGCGATCCGAATCAAAGAAAGGGCAAAGGCCTCACTGCAATGAAGGTGGGATATTTCCAGGCATTCCGGACGATGACGAGCGAGATCCACCTTTTGACAGCTTGTAAAAGTCCCGTCGACAAGCGACTTGCAGCTCCCCTTTTGACACTGTTGAGGCAATTCAAGGACATGCGGGTCATTCAGTGGTATAGAGACTGACCTGCGGACATGGAATTGACGCCACGGACACACGGCCGTGAACAGAGCCAGTTTACTGACCGTGTTCTCCAGAAGGTCCCACGAACTTTGTATCACAAGAGGCAGGTCCACCAGGTTTAAATCAATAGTGAGCACACGCGGCGGAACAGATATGGGTTTGTGCGAACACCGTTGGAGCTGGGCACGGTATCGTTATGTTATGGATACACATTATGACCACGAGAGGACGGGCGCGTAAACCTGTCCAGCCTGCGTTCCGGCAGCGTCAAACATGGGAAGCAGAAGCTCTCAGGCGCATTGCTGTAAAACTCCAGATGCGCGAACCTCATGATTTAAAACACAAAGGAACGGGGAGGGTGCCATGAAGCGCGAGTAAAGGGTTCCCCGGCGATCAAGGTTAGATAGACGATGGAGTATAGATGAGAGGGATTGAAACAATGGCAGGGTGTTCGTCCATATGTGCCGAGAATTCGGAAAAGAGCTGCGACGCATACTCTATGAGAGTGGGCAATAGATTTGAGAGATTCTGGAGAATGCCTGGGGCTCGTGAAAGAGCCTTGTAGATCCCGCTATCGTCCCACAAGTACGGCTCATCGTCAGGCAACAAGGAATAGAGCAAATCGGCGCGAGTAAGGAAAGTCTAGTCTTGGCATCTCATGAACAAACTATAATGAAAGGAAAATCCACAAGAATAAATTAGCACGGTATTATACTTTGTTCAATCTGAGGAACAACCTATATCAACGAATCCAACTTTGCCAGAACATCGAGCACAGCGGCAACAAGCTCATACGTCGTGTCCTCTCCCGCATCGCCCCCACCACCCTCGCCCATGGCCTTCCTCACCTCTGACAGTAAGCCAACGACACTCTCCCTCCCATCGCCGTGCTCCCCATGGCAATGCGACTGCCACCTTTTCTGCGGCCGGGCGTACTACTGCTCGCGCCCGCTCCCTCGCCTCCATATGGCCAAACACTAAACTCTGCCAGAATCTCATCCGCCCTCCCAAAGGCGGCCTCCCGCTCCTCGTATCCTAGTCTCCCAAACGCGTTATCCAGGACACTCGCCGTATAACTCGCACACACCAAACACACAGCTCTCAACACCGCATCGCGCATGCCCGGCTCGCCCGCCGCCTCCTTCGGGACACTGCTCGTCGTCGCGCTGACCAGGGCCACGACCCGCCTCACAATATCCTCCTTTGTCCTCACGTCCGCCACAGGATGGGTCGCCATATCGAACAAGAGAAAATTGCGCTTCTCCGTCCTTAGCACGCCCTTGTCCACCAGGCCCTTCGCCAAGCGCTCTCGTACTTGTTTCAGCTGAAATCCAATCTTCATCACGTTCCAGGTCTCCCCGCTGAGAAGGTCGATCCACGCGTTGACGCCGAGGTGCCGCTCGTCGGTGGCGCCCGGGGCGGGAGGCGGGTTGGGGTTCTGCTGCGCGTGCATCATGCGCAGCGTTTCGTCGAGGAGGGTTTCCCCCGTTTGGGCGGGGTTCAGGACGACGACGAGGCGGTCTGCGAGGGGGGTGGAGCGGGATTGGTATGCGGAGTAGGGAGAGGTGGACGCGGAGGGCGCGGACGGCTTGAGGAGACCGATGCGCCGCCGGAGGGCGAGTTCGATGAGGATGCAGCCGCGTAGTGCGTACGAGATGTTGTCGTTCCAAAAGGAGAGGTACCCTTGTTTATCTTTAATCCCAAGTAAAAGTACTTCTTCCATTAACGTCAGCTTTGGCGTCTGCTCGTCGGCGCCGACCAAATCTCGCGGGTCATAAGCGATCTTGGACCCGCCTGCAAAGGCCGAGCCTGCCGAATGTCAGCCTTGTTGGGACCGACAAGCAAACAAAACGCACCCGCATGCACCGCGCCCGCCCATTCCGTCTGCCTCCTCTCCGGATGTCCATTCCCGTTCCCCAAACTGCTCCCATTCCCTTCCCCACTCGGCGTCGTAGGCGACGAGCTCATAGACGCTGCGCCGCGCCGCCGCTGTAGTCCGCCTGCTGACATTGTGTCGGTGGCCGTTTATTTTATGTCAACCTGGCTCTCGCGTTCGCGTCGGGCTTAATTCGCCGAGTCCCCAAGCCAGTCAACGTCCCTAATTTCCAGTCGTGGAAGCGAAGAAGGAGGCTGTGGCAGTAAAAGTGATCCTGCTGACGTGATCCTCAAAGCGGCAATTTCTCGGCTCGGCATTTTCCGTTAGCCAGAACTCGCGAAGTCAGGCTGCGGAACGTTTATCGTTTAGACCCATCTTTGAATGATGTAGGGTTTCCCAGCAACAAGTGCATTCTATTCAGCAATCATCATCAATGGCATTCAACGCTTGGGCGGAATTGTCGCCTCGAACGATTTAACTGTCCATCCATTCCTGATCCACCATCCAACATCACATCCACGCCCAATCTCAAAAGAGACAAGAAACCCATCGCCCTTCCCAGCGCCACAATTGCCTCGTCTACGATCAAGATGAGTAGATGGTGAAGAGTCCGTAAATCGAACGCATGAACTGCAGAAAAAAGCAAACGCAAGACGAGCACCTGGAAAGCATGAGCATCAAGGAATAGTCGTACATTTTTCCACAAATTTAAGAAATGCCCGTCATCAACAGCACCAATCCATCTCGTATCCCACCATGCAAAGAACTATCAGCATCATCATTCAACTCGTAAACATATAATCAATATCAGAAAAAAAAATAGTCCATCATTCATCCTACACTCAACGGAACGGATTCGTATTCCCCGTTCCCTGCGCATCCACATGCACACGTCCATCCCCCCTACTCTCAAAGTCCGAAAACGGATCCTCCCCGTCCTTCTTATCCGCGCCATACCCCACACCACCGCCTTCGTACCCCGGCGGCTTCCCATCAACATCGCCTTTGTCTTCGGCGAACGGCGGATGGGTAAACCCAGGAGGCGGTCCCTGCGGCGGCGCATACCCTCCCGCGCCCATATACCCCTGATTATAATCGTATCCCAGCGTCGGCACAGACGCGTTGTACGGCGCCTGCCCACCGGGATATGCCGGGTTGTAGTGCTGCGCAGGATGGTTGTTGTTCGCCGCAGGGACGCGTGCAGAGGCGGGTCGAGGGCTTGCGGTAGTATGAGAATGCGATGACGGTGAATAGGCCAGCGAGGACGAGGGTTATTAAAGGCCGACAATGTTTGCCCACGAGTCGTGGTTCCATGAGTCGTTGCACCCTATGAGGCGTCAGAGATAAGGACATGAAAGGAGGAAAGGCGACGTACATTCCTGCGCATCTTGGCTATCGATCGTCTCATGGCTAACGGGCCCCAGAATCCAAAGGGATAATAAAGCACGTCCGAATTCGTAGTGAAATCCGTGCATTCCTTGATGAATATCATTCTGCTTCGTCGTCAGCAAACAGCGGATCCAGATGTAGGAAAGCCCCACCTTGAGCGTAAAATGCACCACAACTCTCACCAGCCCCACCGCAACAACCACCAGCGCCGTAAACCCAGAAAGGAACGCATACGCCCTGATCAGCGCAGCCTCTGCGTCCACGCCGCCACGACCCCAAACAGCTCACACACAAACACACCCATGTGCAGTGCGCCCATCACAATCGCAAACGTCACCAGCGACTTAAACCCGCCGTCGTTGGCCACTTTGATGCTCCGGAAGTTGCCAATCTACAGCGGCTGTTACTTTAGAGTGAAAGGAACGGATACGCAGAGACGTACGCCAGAAAACAGCGCCCACATGGCACTCAGCGACGCAGTAAACATGACTATCGGGCGCAGATTCCTCCGGGTGGCCAGCGCGTACGCAGGCGGGGCGCCAGCTGGCGGCGGCGGGCGGGATGTCCAGCGGTTCCATGCATTATTCATGGTGTCAAGGTATATCGATCCTGCGATGAAAGAATAAAGGTGGAAGTAAAAGTGTGTTATGGATGTGGAAGTAGAATCGTAAGCGGGAAGAAGAAAGAAGGAAGGAAGAAAGTGATGATCACACCATGATGACAATGAGGAGGCGTGCGGTGCTTGGACCTGCTTGGCAAAGACATCCGGCGACCGATCCGCTCCCTCGCTGCGCTCTAAATCTAGGGCATACTGTAATCTCCTTATTGTATGCTCGCTCTCGACTGCGCTTAGTCCTTCCTTCCTTCGCCCAGTCGCCGTATCTCACCTGCTTGACAACGACCCAAGAATACCTAGAAACTGGACGGGCACCTCGGATCTACACTGGTCTTCGACCGCAGTACGTCAAAAGTATTAATTAGCAGGCTGTACAAACGGAGATGCTGGATGCACTGGCGATCTACTGCGCCACCTCGTTACCCTCTTGGCCATTCGAAACTGTCAAAGTTCAAGCCCCACGACTCAGCCACCCAAGCCTAGCCTATTGATTTATTTTTTTCTTCTCTATGTTTGCAACTTTGATACCGATTGCTATTTCCGTCCTCTTGAAAATCTGATTCCATCGCGATGAGCTTATATCCACAGCAGAGATCATGACGACTATACTTGGGCTGTCATCCATTCGCTAGTTTTCATCTCGGTTTGCTCCTCCTCCTAGCAATTGAATCCTCCGCCCCTGTGAAAATGCAAGTCGAAGAAACTAGTAAAGCAGCTCGAGCGGGTTACTCGCACAACTCGATCCCCTCCTTGTTCCTCTGCGTTGCGAATCGGTCTAGATGTCTGAGATACCACCGCGGGCGCCTGCTAGTCTTCGTGCCACCTTTGACTGGGACGAACGGCTGGATCATTAGGATCAGAGCCTGCGGGTGCATTGGCAACGGTGTCGACTCAGATGAGTATTTTTGGCTTGTAGGGGTGTCGAAAGGCGAAAGCTCAGATGAGGGTATGGAAGAGACCAGGTTGTGAACATTCTTTCTTCGTCTTGCTGCCATCATCGCTAAGCAGGTCTCGCGCATGCCAGGAAGATGAGGATTTGTGTGTACTGAGGACGCTTTCGTTTCCACCCATCCTGTGCACTGCCCTACAGAGGAGCAGCCTCGCACAAGGCGAAATCTAGCACAACCCACTTGGTGCATCCCCATCACGAAGTAAGTAAGGCCAAGTTGATGTTGATTGTCAAGTCCCAGAACTCTTAGTACGTTACATATCGTTGGAGGATATAGTAGGGGTATTTTATCGCCTCAAAGTGTACGGAGGATAGCGTTATTGACAAGCAAGCCTTTGTTGCTGAGAAGAAGTTCCTGTGGCGGTCTGTACGCACGGTTCACGTCCGATATTTTTGTTCAGTCTTATCCACGAACATCCATGACTGTCCCCGCCATAATTCGCAACCTTTGTCATGCGTTTCTCTGCAGTACCTACTCTGTTATTTCTCACGGAGCCTGATTCACGAGGACCGAATGATATACTATAACACTGTATATTCGACACTATGGTCTAAATCCTGGGGTCACAAACAACCATTACGCTCTGACCAAGAGCCTGTCTACTAGGGAAGGGCACGTTCACCACCATACACAATCCCTGGGGCGAGATACCGCTCACAGGCCCGCCTGCTATCGCCTCAGTCACCCGGAAAGCCGCAGCATGTCGAGCGGGATCGGCAAGGTTCAGCGTAATCCCGACTTCCCGAAGCGGCAAAGAGTGCAAGTGCGCGTATGACGC
>JADNRX010000303.1:0-65431 GCA_015501595.1 Hymenopellis radicata | reverse complement strand
AGACGTTCGAGAACCAGGCGCCGCAGACCCCGTGCGGTCGCACGTCGTGAGGATGTTGATGGCATCGGCAGCGGGCTCGATGCCGGAGCTCGAAGCGATGGGAAAGATGCTCTCCGCACGGTTCATGGCGGACATCGCCAAAGCGGTGGTCGTGAGCAGAGCGAAGAATGTGGCGGTAAGCTTGAACATGGCGTAGAACGAGGAGGTGCTGGTTGACTGTAGCCTGAGGATTCTGGCTTGTTCTGGTGGCTTATATAGAGAAAATTGGGGACTTTCCTCAAATGGTGTCAAGTCTGTAAAACCCTTTTGCGCCCTCGTTTGTCGCGCTTGCATTCTTTGGAGCTGCCAGATGCAGAGCGTAACCCTGGCATCCCGTTGAGGATTCTTCCATTCAAAATGTTCCTGTCCCGACACGTACATGGATATTGTGAGCTAAGATTGATCGCATGGTTAGGCCACTTTAGTTCGCGAGCAATCACCCAAGTTCTCCGAAAGATGCGTCTCCCGACCTCCGTTTCTAATCCAAACTGGAAATCCGAATGAGCACATTCGCTTTCGCTCGATAAAATGCACGCGTTGGATCAAACCGATGAGCATATTACGACTCCACCCATCGCTGCCCACAAACTTGAGCGTGCATCTACTCTTGACGCGATCTTCCACCTGGAACGCTCGGACCGTTTCATCCACTGCGGTTTCCGCGCGACAGGTGATTTCCATTGTTCCGCATGAAGGCATCGTGGCCATGCCATGTCTCCTAGGGAGAATATCAAGTATCGCTGCACATTGAGTCAATACCGGTACTTCCGCTGCCGGCGCACTCCACCGGTATCATCACCACCGACTCGCATGCATTTCCTCCGACTCACCATTCCCTTCGTAGACTTGTCATCCTCTAACTGATATTTATAGTACATACTTGTCGAGTATAAAAGCTCTGTAAGTAGTCAGCAGAATCTAGTTTCGAATTTGCGGGTTTACCGCATCTGTCCAGTCCCGCCAAACCCGAACATCGAAGGACTTCCAGGTGACGAGAAGAAGATGCGAGCGGAGCCACCTGGGCATGCGTAGAAGAGGTGGGTAGACGCGGGAGAGAAGATGTCTTCGCACTGTCCAATAGATGCTATATAGAGCACGCAAGGGAGCTACCTATGGAAAGCCAAGAGTTGTGAGTGTGTGAGTAAAGGCTGGAAGCCTTCGGGCCCCAACGACTTCCTGCCAGGTAGACGCGGTCAGCTGCGAGGGTGGGCGGGACCAACCTCGTGTATCGCGTCAACTGAGGGATAGACGTTAGAGCCATGGGTGGAGAACGGTCTTCTCATAGAACCTGCATGCCTGTTTTGAGCGCGTGAACACAATCCGTCGTGTTTCAAATACATGAAGGTCTATAATAAAAGCGAGGGAAGGGTGGGGGAAAGAGCGAAAGCCGGAGCCAGTCGACGGTGTGCTGTTCGAGCGCGCACCGTCGATGTCGACGTGATGACTTGAAGCTCGGACTGGAGAAGGTACAGTATCGGTGATGTTTGGAGAACTGGGAGGTAAGCTTAATGTTACTCTGAATTGCCAAGACCTAGCCCAGAGAACGAAGGTATTGATGCAGATGATGATATAGCTCTGTCAAAAGCTGTCTTCAAGTTGATGAGCGTGCCCTTCCAGGCTTGTGTCAAGAGTACTCACGTTGGGCCTGTATGATCACAGACGACTTGCTAAATCGATGTCCTCCCGTCTAACCACCCTTTCTCCTTCACCTGGTTCCTAAATCTCTCCGCCATCCACCAAATCCGCTGTCGATTTCTCATTCCCGGGCTCTTTGCACATTCTCTCGCGTACGGCGCCCACGGGATCTCGCCACCGAGTCCCTCCCACATCTGCTCCCAACGGAGCTGTTCTTCATCTCCTCTGAGACACGACGCGACAATGGGCAGCCAATATGGATGACGTCGAGCAATAGCCTTCTGGGCGAAAAAGTTAACGAAGGGAAGAAGAGCGGCGCGCAGGGAACGGTTAAGACAAAGGAGAGAGGAGGCCTCCCTAATGCTGAGGTACGTGACGCAAAGATAATCGAGGACGTCGAAGGGCAATTTGGAGAACAAGGTATCGGACTGTCCAGCTGGAAACGATGCGAGGGGTTCTGATTCAGGGAAACTGTTGGTACGTGGGTCAGCAAAGAAATTAAGAGCCAGGAGCCAAGCTTACAGGTCTGCGCGCGCAAAGTGATATAATCTTCCCTGTCCGAACCAAGCCTCGCGGATAATCTCGTCCTCACTCCTGCCCTCGGCACATAACAACTGGAGCCAGAAGTATTCCCACCTTCCAAGGTCGAGATAGCCGTCGTCTTCAGGGTCTTCTAACTCGTCCTCGCCGACGTCGGCGACTAGCCACCAGAACGCATACTGATCCGCGATGAATGAATATTCTTCATCTATGCACCAACCCAAAGGGCTGGCGAGCATTGCGTATATCATGTAGGGTTCTAGCTCTGGAAAGCGCCCGATGAGGATGCGGTATGCGTATAAGAAGATGTAGAACTTGTTGTATCCGTTGGACATCTTGACGTGCAAGTCTTTGGCGCCGGGATCGTCAGGGAAGACAATCTTGAACTCGCCGAGGGAGGGACGGTTGCCGATAGTGAAGTTGACGACTGCCGCCACAGTAGAGTCGGAAAGCACAGTCGGTTCTGTCCATCGCATTTAAGTGGATCAAGTGGAAAGAGAAGGAGAAATCACGCACTGGGCTTGCACTGGGCGCATCGTACTGCTTAATGTCAAGTTCGCCATCCTCTTTCTTGGGAACGAGTAACACCAGATCTTGAGACCCTTCAACATCGTCTGCCGTGTATTTCAGGCGCTCCAGAATGCTGTCCGATGGCCTGAGCGGGTCGTTCTGCGACAGCTGGCTACACGCATCTTTGACAAAGGCCGAAATGACATCGTCCCCATACTTGTAATAACAACCTCCAGTTAACTGCTCATTCTTTAGTCCAAGGAATGAGGAGAGAGAGGGACGCGTACTGAACAGAAAGTATCATGATTGACAACCATCAGTATTGTGAGGACGCTAGAACATCGCCACAACCTGCGACTTGTTAACCTTCAGCTATTCTTGAAGGGAGGCTGACATCCTTACGCCGCGTTGTTAGAGGTTACTGGCAATGGACCAGCAATAGCCTTAGGCCTGCAATAGGCAGATGTAAAAGGGACCCACGTGGAAGACGTCTCTTTTCGGAAGTACGGATGCGGCAAGTACTGCTCGGCAGTCCTCGAGTTACAACACGATTGACCTGAACTACAACTGGCGGAACCGCACAAATAATGCCTGTACGACGCCTGAATGCTCTAGCCTCGACGCTCTTCAGTCTCTGCTTCCTCGAACTTGTTTTTTCGTACACGCGACGGCGAATATGCTGTTAAACATGTTTACCTGAAAATGGCTTCACGTAGTTTTCCGTTGTCATTCTTTCCGTTGTCGTTCTTTCATTCCGCTTCGAGTCCATCATGCTGTCGTGGATTCCTGTTGTACGTATTTTTGTTTGTCCCTCAGCTTATAAACACGTTTCACGCTCAGGTTGTCGGCACCACAATTTGCCTCCGCTGAGTCTAAAGATCACACTACCAGAGTCCACTATTGTCGGAAATGAGACGCCTGTTCACGTAGGCCACGAGAAAGGCGACAGAACGGACTTTTACCTTTTCGCGAACTGTAACATCCAGCTTGTGTACGTCGCCACTTTTCGGGAGCAATTAACATTGAGTATGTCCAAGGTTGTTCGGTGCCACGGAGTTGAATATCTACTTGCCTCGAATTTAAAGCCGGTATCTGCTATCGGCCTGCCGTTTATGGAGAGTCATCTTATTGCGCACTGTCTAGATGGGAGACGTGACAGCTACCCATCCGATACGTCGAACACTTTCAGCTGCGGAGCGTGTGGCTTCGACAGACTACATTAACGCAAGTTCTCGACACCCGAGTTGAGGTACTCTCCGACTTATTCACCTCACCAATCGCCGTACCATGCGCTTCCCAGCTCAAACGGACCATGCCTGGTCTGGTTTAACCCGAGCAGACGGAACAGATACAAAGCTCTTATAAATCGGCGCACCTTCACTTGTAACCCCCGTAACAGATGACCTTCAAGGCACTATACCTCTGGCCTTTGGTGTCGATCGCTGTTCTCTTTTTACAATGGACACGATCGTCAACCTCAAATCTCCCTCCTGGTCCTTCCCGTGCACCATTTATTGGCAACCTACGCCTCTTCCTGGCGAGCAAGTCCATACTCAGTGACCGCGTCCTCAGAGGGGAGCTGCTCCACAACTGGGCTAAAACTTATGGTGAGTTCGAATGGGTTCCATTTACTGGCGGCCCACTGACTGTATGTAGGCGACGTGATGTATCTTGAAGTCCTAGGACGCAAGATACTCATCCTGGACTCTGCAAGGGCCGCCAAAGACCTTCTCGATGACAAGAGTCTCAAGTATAGCGATCGGCCGAGGGTGGCAGTTCTTGATATGTGACCACATCATCTCCAGTTGTCAACAGTCGTTCAGGATCTGACTCTCCGATAGGATAGGCTGGGAGAAAGTCCTTGGGATGCTTCCGTATGGACCAGATCTGCACATAGAACGCGGGATGGTACAGCGCTTTCTCAGCAGGCAGGCTTGTGCCGAGTTGGAGTCTGCATACGCACAGGAGGCTCTCAAGCTCGTTCGTGTGCTACTGGAAGGACCTGAAGGAGAACATTATACGGCCTTGAAGCGGTGAGCGAGTCGTCTTTGAAGCGGTACTCATCTGACTATCCCAGATACATGATTTCTGTTACGAGGCGTATCCTATATGGACACGAGCCGTCGGATGACCATTTTATGTGGCTTCTCGAGGAGTTATCGGAGGTATTTTACAAGGCCGATTCGTTCATTGCCGATTGTTTTCCTTGATGTAAGTACTCCACTTCTCAAGTATCACAGTCATTTACGACGTACTCGGAGTTTCCCGTCTGTTTGTGCGGTTGTTCCCTTGCACCGCGTACGGGAGAGCGATATCTCGCGGAACGCGCGTCACGAAAAGCATACTCAACGAGCCACTGAATGTCACCGGGCACTACACTGAAACGGGAGTACCATCCTTTGTGGAGACATTCCTGTCCGAGTCCAATCCTGACTCGGCACAACCAACGGAGCATTACATCCAGCACGTCAAAAATGCTGCGGGTATGAGCTTTTGGGGTGCTTGCGACACTGTAGGTGTGGCCTAAAGTTTCAACTTGTAGACTGCTGATGAGTACTAGGTATCCGGAACACTAATCGCATTCGTCTTGGCTATGGTATCCCATCCGGACGTCCAGCGTAAAGCACAGGAGGAGATTGATTGCGTAGTCGGTCGCGAACGACTGCCACAGCTGAGCGATCGTCCGAGCTTGCCTTACATAGAAGCTATCTTGCGTGAAACGCTGCGGTTTGTGTTTATCTAACATCATTATGAGAAATGTTGACCGTGGACTTCCAGGTGGCAACCGGTTGCGCCATTCGGGATGAGCTTAAGAGTCTTCCAAGTCTATCCACCGTGTCACTGACAAGGAGGTTAGGTGCTCCTCATGTATCAACGGAGGATGATATCTACCGTGGGATGTTCATTCCGAAGGGCACTATAGTCATTCCGAATATCAAGTGTGTTCTCTTCCGGAATCACTGGAACATCCTAATACTGGCCTAGAGGAATGACACTGGATGAAACTGTGTATCACGAACCGTATCGTTTTGATCCAGAACGCTTCCTCTCAAAGACCGATGGTGGCAGAGAAGAGCCATTCATCCAGCCGTATGGTTTCGGCCGAAGGTGTGTATTACTACGCCACCCGTCTGGCGGCGGCGATGAACGTGTTCCCGCAGGATATGTCCAGGTCACTTCTTTGCCGACAGCAGCCTCTGGATCGCTGTTACAATGCTGTTAGCTACGTGCGAGCTGCGATGCGCTGTCAAAGAAGATGGGGAAGAGATGATTCCCGATATTGGGTTTACTCAGGGTGTTGCTGTGTACGTCAGATTTTCTGGATTTATACTTGCGCTCACAGTGATTATGACAGTACTTTGAAGCCTTTCCCCTTCTCGGTCTCACCTCGGACAGCAAATATCCTCGAACTAGTAGACCAGGTAGAGAAATGAGAGAATAGACGACATATTATCACTGGTTGTAGAATGTCACGAAACAATATCCTTGTGAGCATCAGTGATATGAACGTATGACCTCTCAATCTTCTTCTGTACTCTCATCCTGGATTGCTTGGTTGTAGAAAGCCGCTGCTTTGCAACGTTTGTGCACTGCGAGTTGACCAGGCCCCGAATGGACGACTTTTACCGGTCTTCAATCTCTATCATCGCTGATTGATGGTAGTAACTCTCCGACGCGCGAAAAACGTCAGGCGCTCAGCTCCGTTCAACCGAACATCTGCAGAGACTTATCAGCATGACAAGCCAGACTAACAGCCATCACAGCAGGCTATTTGAATTTCCCAGTCTGTGATTCGACATACATCGTCGAGACTCAAAGGACCGTACTCTTCCCATCCATTATGTTGACTTTCAAAGAATCCAGGTCAACGTCTTCCAACGTGCGGACCTCAATCAAGAGTTCAATACGTCGCGTTCATCCAAGTAAGATGACCAGCCCACATTTACTGCAATAATACCCTCATAGTAGCCGGCCTGCATAGAAGTGCCAAAAACACTTGTGCCACACTTGGGGCAGAAATTATGCCCGAGGCGGGCTGGGCCAAAGGTGTAAGGCTGTAGCGAAGGTGAGCCAAATAGGAGACTCAAAGCAAGCAAGCAGCACGTACAATAGCCTCGCCTTTGCCGGAATGGAACTTGACCGCGTCTTCTTTGAGAAAGACGAACAAGTACGCATTGCGCGCGCAGATGGAGCAGTTACAGCCAACCACCTCGTGCCCCTTGTCGAGAGGCGGCGAGATGTCTACTGAGTAGCTAATCTTGCCACAGTGGCAGCCGCCCTTGTATGTCGCGGTGTCGTCACTGGAGGATGCCATTGGGATGTTGATGTCTGTCAGTGGTTGAGAAAGGGTGGCTTTTATGTGGAAAGTGCGATCGGGATATGTCTTGCGTATGTCTCACGAGGCTGCCACTCCGAATTGCCGCGCATCAGCGAAGGTCGTCATGAGCAACGCATCGTCCTTGAGATAGACGTCCAAACAAGTATCCATTTCGTACAGAGATGGAGCATTTTGCAACTAGAGATCTCGTGTCCACCGTGGAGAGGGGGCGAGACCAGAGAAGCTGATCTTGTTGCAATGGCAGCTGTAGAGTCGTCAAAAGATGCTATTAGAGGGGGCCTGTACCGTTTCTATCGGCATATTTACCACTATCAAGGATCTCCGTTTGATACGGGAATCGCTAGCGCTGCCACTGAAGTACTGAAGACGGGCCACCAATAGTGGATGCCGAGGGCAAAGTGGCTTTTGCTACTAGTACTTCGACGATGATGACGACGCACAGCCCAGATGTACACTGGTGGCAACGACAATCGCCGCCATCGTCCAGTATTCTCCGGCAGTGATGACTCCAAAGCTGTTGTATTGACTGCCACTTGAGTGCCTCCGAGGACTAAGCGCTATCAGCAAGTGACACGGTGGGGATGCTTTTCAGGCCCTCAGATTGCATCAGCAACATATACAATGCTGTCCATTGTTAAGACATAGTAACTATCACCCGAGAACATCGATGCGAGGTTGAATAGAGACAAGTACTTATGCCAAGTTGAAGGCGGGACGGAGGATTCGCGTTCCGGCCCGGCTAGAACCCGAATTGACACGTGGATGCCTACGGCAAATCTTTGTTGAACTCTTTCAACCTTTGCGACGATGTCGGATGTCCTACGACTTCAACCAACGACACCCAGCACCGCATTACCCTCGCGCACCAACCTCCCCGGACTGCGACAAATTATTGCTACTAAACCGTTGACTGCAAATTGGCCGCCGCCTGTGCTGTCGGCGAACACGAGCAGAACTCGGAATTGCTCACTACTGTGATAGGTGAAGCCAATAGCACACAAGCGCAAACAAGGGTCCGTTTCTTTCCCGCCCTTCTTCATGTTTCGCGCCGCGTCGCGCCCTCTTTTTCGCATCAGTCGCGCACCCTCCACTCGATGTGCCACGCAATTATCAGCGCCACGTATACCGGCGTCGATGCGGCCGATAATACGGTCACCGACGTTGCAGCCGTATAGTACCCCGCCCCGGGCCAGCTTCGCTAGCACAGTCGGCAAACGTGGATGGTGGCAACGGGCGTGGTTTCGTAAAGACGGCACGCCCAGATCGAAACGAAAAGGCGCTCTCTATGCTCTTTTTGCTAGTCTAGCGCTCGTACCGATTCCAGTGCTCGCGTATGCGTTCGTTCTGTATGAGGATCACTCCTTCGTCGCGTGGTCGCTTGTCCAATGCTACCGTATCGACGCGAGATATGACAAAGTCAACTGGGATGACTTGGATAGTGTCGTGGATTATTTCCGAGACGTGAGCTTCTCAATCCGTTCGTTGGTGTTTGTGGCCAACAGAAGCGCTGTGTAGCTTATCATTGTGTTCCTGGTGAATCACTACAGGATGCCCCAGGATCAAGTAGAAAGTCTCTTTGACCACATAAAACTATGGGCCAAAGAAGACCCCAAATCCTCTCACACCCTCTTGACGAAACGCATATTCACTCGCGCCGCAATCAAGGTCCATTTCCTCCTGATGTTCAGATCCGGGAAGACTAAAGTAACAGTCGGCGCCGAGCTTATTGATCGCTCCGCACCAATCACCGTTGACACTCTCGAGGACCTAGGTTTGGTGGAAACTGGATTTTTGGTCGTGAGGATATTGCAGTCTGCGCTGGCTGAGTGGGCCCGCATCTACCGCATGAGTGGAGGTGGGGAGAAGCTGTTGGAGCTTGATAGTAGTGAAGTTGAGAGGGACAAGGCTGATCATGCGGCGGATTGGAAGACTGTCGAGTGAAGGTAAGGCTGGACCTTTTTTTGTTCTAGCATCAGGAAAACCGTCCCCGGAAACTGCGGGCACAGCGCAGAATGCGGACACTGCGACCAAACTTGGCATCTTGGGCCTTAGCATCTAATGAGCTCGTTCTCCGACCGTCAAGTTTGGGGCTCTGCGGATGCGTCCTCACAGCAGTGCACTGATGATAGACTACGTTGGACTTGACGTGTACTATCTGGTATACCAGCTGACATTTTCCCTTGGTTTCCGTCTCAAAACATGTCGTCTCTACGCCCACTAGGAGAACCATCTCTGAGAGCTTCAGCTCCGAGTCGCCGGTGTCTTCATTCCAAGATGTTGGGGAGGCTCCGCGGTGTGTTTTAATCTGCTGTCATGCTATTTCTGGTGCCTGCCTTTTCATCCAGCCGGAACCCGTCGTCGTAGTCACTGTAGTCATTGCCTTTCCTTGTTGAAGTGAGTAGGACTCTGATTGTTAGCACAAGCTTTCGACCACGACGCACCAATCACAATGATCCAATAGCTGTGATTGCTGTCTGGCTAACCAGCATCAAGGAGTCGTTTTGACTTGGTTTGCCTGCTACGCGTCAACTACAGCCCGCTGTCTTCCACAGCCGCGGAACGAACAACATTGCGTTCCATAGGCTGCTAAACGTAGACAGAGGTCTCTTAAAACTCGCAACCCACTGGACAGATCCGATTACAAAGGTACGCGCCGATTTTGTGATATCCTCTGGATTAGAGAAGATGGATGTGAAACAAAGTTGGGGATGATACAAGTGACGCGCAAAAAGAAGTGGCTCGCGAAGTTCTCTGCAAGCTGTGGAGATGTATAGCGGCTTCTTCTGATGGCTGTATAGATCTTCTAGTACGTGGGGCGGACTTCTGCGATACGGACCAGCGATTCCGAAAGCTATATCTAGCAGGGAAATGTTCGACGTCCACTCGTTATCCCCCGACGCGATCAATTTGGACGTCCGCCATGTCCGTCTCATCTTCTTCCTCTGCTACCGTCTGTGTTCATCTCTATGCTCCTTTATTCAATGATATTCATAACTGACAGGCCTCCTCGTCGACTGCATCGGGGTCCTTCCCTTTCAATTCAGATTCGATACCCCCGCAACACGCTCACCGTACCATGGTGCTATGTTTCGACGGCACTGGTGTGTCTGCCTATTTACTCAAGGACCCGAACTGAACGTTGCTTCTTTCCCAGGAGATAAATTTGGCGGGGATGTGAGCACGAATTCTTGTTTGACGCTCGTATTCTCACTCTGGCCTTCGTAGAACTCCAATGTCGTCAATTTCTTCGGCGCGCTCAAGAAGAACAATTGTAAGGAGCAGCTGGTTTATTATCAAGTTTGTCTCTCTTAGTGTCGCTTCAACAACTAAACTTTTCGGGTTTAGACCGGGATCGGCACATACGTGACTTCGCAAGCTCCTTCTCTTACTAGCTCCACTGCGTTCTTCGACAAGCTTGTCGACAAGGTGCTTGGCGTCTATATTGATGCCCATGTAATGGGTACGGAGGTTCTCACCGTTAAATCACCTTCTAACTTATCTCGACGTCTAGCCGGCTATGAATACATCATGCAGAACTGTGCGTCTTCTCTTCATCCCGTTGTTTCTGGACGTGTCTTACTCTTTGATAGACGAAGAAGGGGACAAGATTTGCATCTTCGGGTCAGTCCTTTTTCGATTCCAAGTGAAACAACGGCGTCTAATCTTCACCGCAGCTTTTCACGCGGCGCATATGTAAGAGCGTCCACGGGAGCTTGCGCGAACGACTGACCTACGTAATATTTCTAGACGGCCCGTGCACTAGCAGGAATGTAAGTGTCGCGTAAAGGTCACACTCATTTACTCGCACTAATTGAGTTCCATCGCGACATCTAGGATTCACAAGGTACGGACTATCACGACCGATGCAGAATCCGATTGCGAGACCGTTTAGGTGGGACTGCTACCGCGATGCAACTTCCAGCAAGTTCCCTTTGCGTATAAAATGTACGCTCGCGACGACGCTAAAGGATGGGCCCAAAGCGTGGAATTCAAGGCTGCCTTCTCCATCGACGTGAAAATCGAATTCTTAGGCGTTTGGTGGGACTCTTTTCCCTGCAAGTACACAGCCACTTACTTTGTATATGCAGGGACACAGTGGGTGCCATTGGAATATTCCCCCGCAATCTTCCCTTTACTTGTTCTAACACGCATGTGCGTCATTTCCGACATGCCCTCGCGCTGGACGAACGACGCGTTCGGTTCATTCCGATCTTCGGTCAGGTTCCTGGAGTGAATTGTCATGCATGTGATGCCGGAGGAAAGCGAGCGTTCAGTAACTCGGATGATTGGCAGGATTTTGTTGAACCGACCGATGCTGAAGAAGTGTGGTTTGCCGGGTGCCATGCTGGTTTGTCATTTCGTGCCCTCCGTGTCAGAAGCAATCCCTGATTGAGTTGGAACAGATGTTGGAGGAGGTTCAGTGGCCAATAATGTTCCTCACAGTCTTGCGCGCATTCCTCTGCGGTGGATGATCCGCCAATGCTTTTTGGTCGACACGGGTATCATGTTTGATGAGGCGCGGCTTAGGAAACTGGGCATGGATGGGGCTGACCTTTACCCTTACGTGAAACCACGTCCGCCGCCTGTCCCGTACGCGCTCACCCCGGCCGTAGCGACGACAGAGGAAGAAGAAGACGCACTGGACGCCATGTGCGATGTGTACGATCAGCTCAGTCTCGTGAAGGTTTGGTGGCTTCTTGAGTTGATCCCGGCCAAGCTGGACTATCATTCAGAGAGCGACCGCAAATGGACGTGCGTGAATCCGTCATTTGATTTTTGAGGAATACTTATCTCTTCTATCTTGTAGCTTTAACTGTGGCCGTCCGCGTCGCATACCAATTACTCATTTGAGGGACGGGGTGAAGGTACACAGATCTGTGAAGCTGCGTATGGAGGCTAAAGGACTAAAGTACGAGCCGCGAGCAAAGTGGCCCGCCGAGCCTATATGGACTGACTAGCGCCGTATTGAGCGGCGTGTCACTTAAACTACATACCAACACTCAGTAATACTTACGCTTGATATTGATACCATGGACAGATACCTGATTGAAAGCAGTCTCTCAGTATTGTTTAGATGAATCTAGTACCAATACTTAATGCATACGGATGCGCCAATATCCAGATGGACAAGGAATCCGAATCAGGATCACCGCCTTCCTGCTTGACTTCCTATCACCACCATGACAACAGTTTCTCGGCTTCCACCAACCTTTAAGCTTTAAAGCCTAAGTGGAATCACACTCGGCAACCGTGACGGAGAATGGAACCGACTAGCACACATGGCAACTTTCACATTTTCACAACGTATATAACGTCAACCCAGCCTCGTTTCTTTCCACTTACCACCATGCCAGCCACTGTCGTACCGCCTATTATCGCCAACCAGCATGTCATTTGCATGAAATGCTTCAAGGAAGACGGCACCAATACTAAACTGTCGAAATGTACACGCTGTAAACGCGTTTCTTACTGCGGCTCAGGTATTCCTAGTGTTGCCTTGATGATCGCTGCAGAGACCTGATGATTGCTTTTAGGCTGTCAAAAGGTTTCTAATTTGATAGATTGCTCTAATGTCGTTGTTGATCTGATTTCTAGGATGACTGGGCCCAGCACAAGGCGATATGCAAGGCGTTACACGCGTCGGAGCAAGAACCGATGCTTAAAATGACATTGGAGTTTTCCCTCTCTGACGTCGCCAGCACAGACGTAGCGTTCCTCAACGAACTTGGAATGCAGGCGACGCAGGCCGAAGTGCAGTTTGTCTCGCGAGCGCGCGGACACCCACTGGCGGTAAACGTCGTAGAACAAAACTTGGTTTGCTATCAGTCTCGCTGTATCGGATGGTACGTCTTTTCATACCGCAGACTCCCCTTAGATCTGATACGATTCATAATTTAGTACTCGAACTGACCGCATGCTCCGCATGTCGCCCTCGTCCGGCCGCTATTCCTCGCTCGCCGCATGCCCAGACTGCAAAATGGCGTTCTACTGCTGCGAGGATCACTGGACCGCGATGCGCGCTGTTCACGCGGAGCAGCCTTGCGAAGATGGGCACGACGGGCTTACGCAGTGTCAGCTCAATCGCGAGGTTCGCGAGGATGTTAAGCGATCTCACGCCGATCCGAACGTCGATCCCGAGCAGCCGTTCGCGTACTGTCCGGATCGCATTCAAGATGCGTGGGCATCTCTCGATGGCGCGTCGTGGACATCGGAATACAAGGCCTTGCTTGAGACTGACCTAGGCAAGTCGGAGGCGGCGTGGTTGCGAGCGGCGTCTGAGCAGCTGTCGTTCCCGATGACAATTTTACGGGGACTTGAGTTGCTGCATAATGATGACGCATGGACCAAAAAGGAGACGCTGACGATTCATGTAAGAGTGTTTGTTGATCGTTCTGACTCTTCGTTCAATGTTGGCTGTAGATTATTGGTGCACATCAGGCCGAAATATTGGTCGGCCATGTCTTTGAAGAGGTGTTGCATCGTGTGCCAGGGATCAAGACCTTGAAGGTTTGCATCCGCGCCGCCCTCTCAAGTTTCTGGCAATGGCTAACATCGAAATTTTAGCTTGTCTTGACTGGCCCTCAGCTTCCTGAAGTCGTTCGGCCTTTCTCCGCGGCATCCATGTCACTGGATGTTTGCCCGTGAGTATCTGATGTGGTCTTGTTCGTTATACCTCTGACGAATGTCTCAGGAAGTGCAAGAAGGCCGACCGGAAGCGCATTCAAGTCATGCGACGCGAGTAAGACGCAGTTCGATGTTCCTTTTCGTATGCTCATAGTTTCATAGATTGTACCACGACCTGAAAAACGAAGACAAGCCTGATCTTGCCGTCGCGTTCAACACTGGATTATCGGAAGAAAGTCGGGAGACATGGCCTGAGACTATCAAAGCGCTTGTTGATGGAAAGATTCCTTCAGTGTTCACTGTACGTTGTCGGGTTTTTCATCATCCGCATAATGATCTTAAGTTTGACAGTCGTATAATCGCGAGGAGGCAGTGGCGGAGGGAAAGATCTTGACCAAGCATGGGGCGAAACTGATCAAGGATGGTGATATGAGCTCGGGGAGTCGGAACCAGTGGGGCAGCATGCTGATGAAGCCAGAGCCGTGCAAGATCATCGGGTTCTTCAGCGTGAATGGGTGGATTGCAGGTACTTTTCGATGAATGTGGCTAAGGAATGCTCTTGGTCTACTTTTTGATGTATTTGTACGCGTTATTGAGCTCTATCACCATTGAATCATACTTGTATTATATTTCCGGTGGTGTATTATTTTTCAACGCCACCGGAAATGCCGTCGGCTTGTACTGTTTGCCGATCACCTGCCATCTTTGGCAAGTACCTACTACCCACCATCCCCCCAAAACGAGCAGTGGACTGTTGACGGCGAATATTGCCCTTGCTGGACCAGCATTTCGAAATCGGCATTGGGCCGAGTCTTGAGTATAGCGGTCGTATGAGCTAGCGAGGCAAAGGGGCTTGAAGAAGCAGCTGAAGAGGTACTTCTTATCGTTTCATCAAGACTTTCGTTAATAATACTTAGCCTCGCGAGCTCGCAGACTCCCGTTGTCGTGAAAGCCAACTTAGTCTCGTATTGACTGGTATATTTTATACCACAAATTCTTTAATTTCCTTTTGGATATGGCGCGCTTCATAATTTAGCACTTGGACCGACCTTGTTGTCATTGTCCAGAATTTAGCACTTGGACCGACCTTGTTGTCATTGTCCAGCTCCTCGTGCTCGGCAAAATGATGTTATATGGCCACAAGGATGACCGGCCCATCGCGATGCGCGCTTTGGCACGACGGGCTTACGCAGTGTTGGATCATTCGCCACGTTGCGTTAGGTGTATATGACGAAGAAGAGAAGACCAAGCAAAGACCAAGGACAGTCTCGATGTTACTATTAGGTGGTGCGGATCTTGTGGCTCACCGTTGTTACGTGTCTGAATATTGTCAATGTAGGCCGGTTACTTCTATAAGCCCCGCATCCTTCCTCGTGTGGGCATCTCGCAGATGTTTTGCTCCTGGTCTATTCTTTTCCTCTGCGATTTCGCAAACGTAAAGGAACGGTTCGCACAACGCACCGTACATATCTCGGATTGGCCACCGGTCAGATATTGAAGTGCGCTAATTCCCGAGGCCTCGACAAAAATATTCCCATATCGATTTCGCTCGGACAACCCTTGGCGTATGCATATGTCTTGGCATAATACTTTGCAGCTGGAAAGCAGGGCCCCTTCGGACTTCCTTGTACTACATACCTTCTACACCGGCGAGCCGAGTTGTCGAGGCTTGGCCGGAAACAAGCCCGTTTTACTGGATCTCAGCAATCTACAAACGTGCACTACTGAGATTCGCCCAGCATCTTGGCGAAAGTGTACCATGTAATCCCTTCACCCCGCTTCGCAATAAAAGGCCCAATGGCGTGCCTGATGAATCTCTCAAATCATCCATCCCCCCCATCATTCGCCGTCGCGAAATTTATGATTGCTGCATTCAACGGAACTTTTGCCTCTGCTTACCTCCCAGTACAATAACGAACGTAGGAGCCTCTCTGCCCAGAGATCATCAACAATGGACGAGAAAGGATCCCTCTCACACACCCCCCAGCCCGTTTGGCGCCACAAAACCCCACACACGCAGCCCGCCCAGGACCTTCTAGCAACTTTAGGCGTTGACGTGGTTCTGGGTCTTTCCGAGGACAAGGCTGCGAAGCTCCTCGAGGAGAATGGCCCAAACAGACTCAAGCCTCCCGCTAAACCATCTCGCCTCAAGATTTTCATGTCCCAAATCACGAATGCGATGACTATAGTGCTCCTTAGCGCTATGGCGGTCTCCTTTGGGACTATGGATTGGATCGCGGCTGGCGTTATCGGCGCTTTAGTATTCCTGAACGTTTCTGTCGGTTATTCGCGTACGTCTTCTCTCGTCTTATCTTACCCCAAATTGAAACCACTCTTTCAGAGGAATGGAAAGCAGCCAAGACATTAGCTGCTCTGGAATCCGTGAGCACTTTTGAAGCACGACGACTTATTTTTCTCATCGCATCTGCAGGTCGGGAGTCCGGTTGCTACCGTCATCCGTCATAACCCTCGCTCGAGGAAAGCCGAGGGCAATATTCTGACCCTCCCCACCGAGCAAGTCGTCGTTGGTGACATCATCCTTGTTAAAATTGGAGATGTTGTTCCTGCTGATGCCCGCATTCTTCCCAACTACATCTCGAATCTCGAGTGCGACGAGGCCCTGCTCACCGGCGAGTCTCTTCCTGTTGGAAAGGTCTCCGACGTTGTCGACGACCCGACGTCTCCAGTAGGAGACAGAATCAACATGATTTACTCCGGTTCCCAAGTCACGAAAGGCCGCGCGAGGGCTGTCGTGACTATGACAGGCATGGAGACAGAGCTTGGAAAGATTGCAGATGCACTGGAGCGCAAGGAGAAGAGCGGCGCGACGGGCTTCAAGAGGTCTAGAGAAAAAGTCGCGGTTGCACTGGGTGTTGCAGGAACTACGCCGTTACAGATCCGCCTGAACATGCTGGCCTACTTTCTATTGGGAGTCGCTATCGTGTTAGCTATCATCGTGGTATCGAGTACGGGCTACAGCAACATCCCCGAGTCGATTGCTACGTACGCTGTCGCTGCTGCTGTCTCCCTACTTCCCGCATCTCTTGTCGCTGTCGTCAACTTGACACTTGCCATCGCATGTGGAGATTTGGCTTCACGCAACGCGCTTGTGAGGCGTATGGATGCCGTCCAGACTTTGTACGTGATGTATCTTCCTACTCTCTTCTTTTTGATTGACTTCGGCTTTTAGGGGAGGCGTCACCGATATATGTTCAGACAAAACTGGAACGATCGCGCAAGGCTTGGGTGCCGTCCAAGGCATCAGGAGAGGATAGCGATCGATTTGACACTGGCAATGGACAGCTGTACATCGTTGAGTCTGGTAGAGAGTAAGCCTTCTCGTCGATTTCTTGATTACATGGCTTGATTAACCGTTTTGCGTTGTAGTCCGTACTACCCACGTGGAATCATCCGAATGGTTGACTCCGACATCGAGCAGGACAAGCGCATGGATTACGAACACTACGAAGACGATAACGACGACGGTGCCGAGGATGTGTCTGGCGAGGACGTTGTTCACATTGATCGCCTAGATGGAGCCTTCCGGGATCTTATTCAAAGTGCAGCACTGAACAATATGGCCACCCTCAAGAGCAAAGAGGGTAAGAACTGGGAGGGGAATGGTGACCCGACCGAGATCGCCCTCCAGGTTTTCGCGCACAAGGCTGGGCACGGCAAGCCTCACCTGTACGTTCATCATCACTGATATGTCGATTTTGTTGTAATGTGGCTGTTTTCTAGGACACGCAAACGCCACAGACACTACGCGCCCACTACTGGGACACCCCTGGCCCGTGTAACGACGCACATATCCACTCATGAGTTGCAGAGGGCTCCGACCAACCAAAGCGAACAGGTTACTCCGCGCGTGCAGATCGATGGTTATTACGAGATGCTTGTTGAGCATCCTTTCGATTCCACAATTAAGCGGATGTCGACGGCGTGGAAATTCATCCCCGAAGATCCCTCTGCCGATGTGAGCGATTATGATATCTTGGTTTGTAGGTACTCTTTGTCTACGGAACCTGGATTTCAACTTACTGTCATGTAGATATGAAAGGCGCTGTCGAGCGCATTCTGGATCGTTGCAAGTACGTCGGGTTAGGCGACAACCGGGTCGAACTGGGGGAAGCCAGTATTCGCGATATCATTAACAAGATGGATGAACTCGCGAGCCAGGGTTTACGCGTGCTATGCCTTGCTGGGAAGTACGTGCCGCACTTTGAGGCTGAATCTCTCAAGTCAGCCAAGCGTGAGGTCTTGGAGTCCGACTGCTCGTTCATTGGACTTGTTGGTATATAGTAAGTCATCTGATCATACCACGATGCACAAGGTGTTAAGCCTTACCCCAGCGATCCCCCGCGTCCTGAGTCTAGGGGCGCCGTCATGGACTCTCATCGTGCTGGCATCGTTCCGCGTATGCTCACCGGAGATCATGTAAGTCACGTACACTTTGTCATAGTTTTAATTCATCCTTATTGTCATGCGCAAGGCCGCTACCGCTGCTTCGATCGCTAGGTCTGTTGGCATCTTGGGCAACTCATACGCATCCAGTGCGGTTATGACGGGCCAGGAATTCGACGCTCTCACTGAAGCTGAGATCGACGCGCTTCCTGAGCTGCCTGTCGTCGTCGCCCGTTGCGCACCCGAGACTAAAGTCCGGATGGTCGAGGCGCTGCACCGCCGGGGACGAAAGACTGTGATGACAGGCGACGGCGTCAACGACTCCCCCGCCCTCAAGCGCGCCGACGTTGGCGTTGCTATGGGCCTCAACGGCTCCGATGTAGCCAAAGGAGCTGCGGACATCGTGCTGGCGGACGACAACTTTTCCACCATCGTCCGTGCCATCCGAAAGGGCCGCTCAGTGTTCCAGAACCTGGGCAAGTTTTTGGTGTATCTCTTGTCGGGCAACGTAGCTGAAGTAGTGGTGCTGATGATTGGACTGGCGTTCAGACGGGATGGTGTCGCGGTGTATCCAATTTCTCCGGTTGCGGCTCTATGGATCAACACCATCGCCGCTGGGCCTCCTGCGCTCGCGCTTGGATTGGAGCCGACTGCGAAGGATGCCATGGATCTCAGTCCTGACCACTTCCAGGCTATATTCACGCCGATGTGGTATCTCGGTCTGTGAAATACTAATTGGATTTACTTGCCTCTAACACCATACCATAGATACGATAGGTTATGGTGTATTCATGGGTGCGCAGACCTTGGCGACGTTTGTCATTGTGCAATATGGCATCGCTGATGGGACCTCCGATATTGAAACCAAGTGCAATGATGCCCTTGTCGGATTGCAGCCGGGATGCGAAATTGTCTTCAAAGCGAGAGGGACTGCATTCGCTACCCTTCAGATGATTCTCATGATGCATGGGCTGACTGTATGTCTTCTTTTCTTCTCACTCGAAAGATATCTGACTGAAACACGAATGTTCTAGTGCAAGAATCTAACTCGCAGCCTGTTCAAAATGAATTTACTGGAGAACCGTCTTCTTCTGTGGTCGACTGGGTGCCTGGCGTTATCCGTCTTCCCGTAAGTGTCTTCACGGACTCTTGAGAATTACTGATTTCGAGCGTTTGACAGGATCATCTACATTCCAGCCATCAATGACCGAGTGTTCCAGGTTGACGGGCTGACCTGGCATTGGGCTCTGGTGTTTGGCCAGCTCGTTGTCTACATTGTCGCTGTAGAGATGTACAAGCTAATCCGTCGTTCCTTTGCCAGGAACAATGCGAGGAGGGTGTCCGACACGGAGATGCACGTTGCATATACGATGGAGCCTATCGACGATCACACCATGGTTTGATAGGCGAAATCATAGTTTGCTTTGCTGCATACTATTGTTACAGTAACCCGTCTTGGAAAGCGGAAGACGGTCGTATTGAAGATATGTTCCCTTGATCAATTTCCTATGAATAAAAATCGGTATTGAACACTGAAAGTAGTGAATAATCGCCCCATCAACGTACGTGAAGGTAACTTTCTCGATTCGATGTCATCCACCGGGACCTGTCGCTTTCAGACTTAGGC
The DNA here is from genome assembly GCA_015501595.1 of Hymenopellis radicata. Lineage (NCBI taxonomy): Eukaryota > Fungi > Basidiomycota > Agaricomycetes > Agaricales > Physalacriaceae > Hymenopellis > Hymenopellis radicata. The sequence goes on along the minus strand of JADNRX010000303.1, from coordinate 45,713 downwards.
GCCGGCACACGAATGTGTAGGAAGGTTAGAGAGACGAAATGGTAGATATGTTACATCAGTGCGGGAACAGCGGATTCCCTCCGACTGCGCGTTCTAGTTATTGCCACTGTTTTGACGCGAATGATGTGGGAGTAGTGTGGGTGTGGTTGGTCAGTATGTAAACCTCGTCCCACTGCAAGCGTGGCGAAAGTAGTTAACGTTCCTTAGTCCAAGATACAAACAAGATGCAACAACTTGACCTGTCCAATACCAGAAACACGCCCACTGTCTTACCTAGCATCACCTTAATATATCAAAGTCCCGTCTCTGCTCAGTTCCATGCATGCGGCAGCGAGGAGGCACTGAGGACCGTTTCAGTTAGTCCATTCAAGCGACTAGCAGCAGGCGACCCGCACTCTATCATTGACCGTCTGATCTCCCTCATTACTGAACTCGAACCTCGAGCTCGCTTCCTCAAGTGGGTATATATCTATCATATGAAGGAGCACCAGGGTTGTCAGTCTAGTTATCAAGACGCGTAGTACGCCCTACATCCTCCCGAGCTCATTGGTTTAGAGGCCCTGTGATATGACCTGTGAAAAGCGACAAACAGCTTTGCAGCCGAGTCTGAGGTCGATGGTTGGAACCTTCAAGCGCATAACTGCGGGGAGCTACACAACGATGCTCTGACCTTTCAGTGAGGGTCGCCAGTTGGATATATGTATTTACTTGACTGCTGAGACTATCAAGGGACTATGTCTTCCCGTATAACGTGGCCGAGCTCGCCGACAATTAACCTTTGGCAAGCAATTAAGTAGAATTTGATCGTAGAGTAACTTGAATCTAACTTCATATGTCTCAACCTCTTACTATGTCAGGTAGAGTGGAATCCTTGCACAAGGAGCATCCAACAGACATTGACTACCTCGTCTCTCGGCCCTTAAGCAACGACGCCACCTCTGCACCGTGGGAACGACAATGGCGTAGCATGTTCGATCTCACATTGAACGTACTCCCGCACGTTGGGTATGGACACACATACGCTATGGTTAGGATGACATCAGAGCCTGGCAGCGAGCATGGAGAGAAAGACACGCACGTTTCACTCTGGTGTGGACATGCATATGGACCTTGAGGTTGCTGGGACGGCTACAGGAATAGCCGCAGATTTCGCAAATGTGAACCTTTGGACGCGGTGGCGCCGGTATACGGACCGTAGAACAGTTGAAAAGAGGCTGAGCGTTCTCCGCTGGGGACGGTGCAGCTTAGTCCCAAGTCGTTAGAAGTATGCGTTCGGTCCGAGGGCACGCCTTACTAGTAAACGTAGTGTTCTTTGCATCTACCTTGGAGTGTGTACAATCCACCAGCGGTGCAGTGACAGTGGTAGTGTCGCAGACGCTAGCGAGCCCGGGCTCATCATCTATAGCACCAAGAAGGACTCTATCGAAGAGGAAATCTGGAGAAGACAGGTCGATATTGTCGGTCTGAATTTTGTATGAAGCACCCAAGCGCTCACCGGGATACATTTCTTGAAGTGATGGTAGATGATGGACTCCCCGCATGCGTTGTGAGAGTGGGGGAGACTAATGCCTACACGCACCATCTTATGGAAAGATGAGAGACGCAGGAAAAGTGAATCGCAAATCCTCATGTGAACGCTTACCGCCTAACCCACTGCTGCGTCCACGACGTTTACCTATCATGGAAAAGGGACCGCAAGTCATGATCAGACCAGAGCTCAGCACGTATCCGACATCAGCGCATTATATAGCAGAAGATTACATCCCGCCCTGTGTGACCAGCTTGAAGGTGAGTCCCTACTAAGATGATATTTAGGGTACGGGGATGGAAGCCGACGCTCCCATAGTATCAAAGCCGAAAGTAGGCAAGTAGACCGAAAGGCGTACACCGCGAAACTCGGGGATGATCGTCGAATAGTAGAAACCAATTCCGTCCTTTAGGCAACTGTTCGATGCTTGATCGCCTCCGAAATGCGCCGTCAAGGAAAGTCCAAAGTTGTCGTCAAGTATACAAGGCGTCACTTGAAAAATGAAACGTAAGAACCCATCTTTGGCATTCAGAAATGTCGTGTTACTGCCTTAGAAGTCTAGCCGTCCTCAACGAACTTCGCGAATCGCGATAGTTGTAAAGGAAAGTTCCCAGCACAACTCGGCTCATTTTCTGGGCAGGAAAGTCGCGCGTTAGAAGCTGAAGAAAGACAACGATGAGAACAAGTCGACCTGTTGGCAGTGGAAACGGAAAACTTACGTTGGACTTCTGAGAAAGACCGTCAGGTGGATAGACCCGTGCTTGATAGCACCCCACTGCTCAGCGCCCAGGCATGATCGTCTTCAACCAACTTTGGTCTTTAACTCCGGTGACCATTGGTGCTCGGGACTTTGCCGCGAAAACGGTTATTTTACAGGATCCGGAAACATCCTGCGCGCGAGCTCCAGAAGGGCATTTGCCGATTCAACATTGTCGCCAGCTTGCTAGACTGAGTTGATGAGAATGTGACGGCATCGGACGCCAAATGACACTCGATACAGAAGTGATGAAACCATCGACTCCTTCAGCTGTGCCGCACTCCCCCTTGAATTGAATGCGAGCGCGTACATTGGCCTCCCTCGCCGCCCGAATCCGTCGTATTCGAGCGAACGCACAACATAATTGTAGCATTTCATTAGAAGCGGGAAATGAAGACACGTCGTGAAGGGTCTAGAACGCCGCCTGTCCAGATGGCCACCACAATGTTGGGGAATCTGTACTTCCTCCACCTTTATCTGCCCGAACAGACATGACCAAGATGCCAAGAATACGGCTCGGGCCTGAAAGATCGCAACTTTAGAAGAACCTGCTATGGGGAGCTGGTGAGGAGGCAGTGGTGTGAAAGGGTTCGGGCCAAACATCGACTCTTCCTTTATATTGGTGTTGATCTATCGACTTGAGCCGTTCATGATTCATCGCATAGGTACGTCTTTTCCACGCAGGTCTTAGACGAACGCGTCAATAGACAGGACAGGACACGAAGGAAAAGAACAGACCAGTGAACTAATGCCGAGGATAGCGGTTCCCCCAATAAAAATAGAGAGACACGTTAATAGCCATTTCCAAACCAAGTCGCGGGGGAGTCGAGCATTTATTGTATGTGCGTTAGACTACGCACATAGAGATGAGGACGTAGTTCACTACTAGCTAGCGGGGGCACCAGTACGTGGACTCCTTTGACGCCTTTCTACACGAACACGGTTAGAAAAAGGGTACAGGCGCCCGTTGGTACCCACATGAATTACTCTGCCAATAGTCTCCCGTAGGCATGCTCTAGACCTCGCGATACTCGGTCTCTGCCAATGCGCGTTGCTGTCCAGTCTGCGTCGTTATCCCAAAAGCGAGGCTAGTCCGAGCGGCACCTCCATCTGGTCTGTTTTCCATGGGCTCGTGTCAAAAGTATTCGCAACGCCGAGTACGCTGTTGGTCGACATCGTCGCCACAAGGCAAGGGGCAATGCCAAGAGGCATTTTCGATCGCGTCGGCCGTGTGTCGGACCTTTCGGAGATACTTATGATTGCAAAAGGTAATAATAAAAACATTAACTACTTAAACACTTCTGCCAGTGTGGCGACGTTGTCAAGGCATTTGTAGTATGGAAGCAGATATTCTAGGAGATGACAAGGTACGACATCACATCATGAAAGCCAACCTCGTCAGCATCCTACTTTCCTCGTCCTCTATCTTCTCCAATTCAGCCTCCATCATCTTCCGAGTATACACTTTAGGCCGCCGCGTGTGGAGGGTCTCGCCTGAAAGCGACGTTGAGGACGATAATCTGCGCGCCGGATTATTCGCATCGAGCAGAGGTAAATCTTTTGTAGTCGGACGCCTCGCCGAAACAGCAACCGGGAGGGCGAACTCATCTGCCGACGGCGCATTGGGTCTCTCAACATCGCGTTGTGGCGGTCCACGCAGAACACACAATACATCAGAACTGGATTCCTCCTGCAATTGACGCGCCTCCCACTCAGCCTTGATACGCTCGGCGGCTGTCAGTCGTGTTCCTAGACTCTGCTCCATCTGGTTCGTTTCCTCCAAAGTCGTCGCGTCCCGGTCCTTGCCGCATTTCTCGTGACTTTGGTTGGAAGATGTTTGAGACACGGGCGTTGAAGATCTTGATGGAACGCGTTCTAGGGGCACTGGTGGTAATAATCCGCGTTCACGAAGGGCGTCTTCCCGACGGCTTTGAGCAGCGCTCGCGTCATAATACAGCTGATCTGCAGAAAACGCCGGTTCAGAGGAAGGTTTCGGGGAGCTCATGGATGGTGGCGGTGGTCCTCTTTCCCTCGCCGCTTCTCGACGTTCAGCAGCAGAAGGATCTGGATAAGAGAAGAAGGATACGTAGTTTCTGGCTAGGCGCTGGAGGAATTTAGGTCGGAGAGAGCGTCGGTGGATTGGCCTGGGCTCCATGGTGGCAAGATGCGGCGCTTTGGTTGGCAGTGCTGGTCAAAGAGAGGGAACATGTCTCGGTTGAATCTGCGTCATAGAGTGTCTAAGACAGCGAGGCAAGCAAGGAAAACGCCCCGTTCGAGCAAATACCAAGTCAAGCTCAGGTGCCAAGGGAAGCAAAACAGAACACAGGGCATCACCGTAGGTAGCCATGACCAGAATGACAAGAATAATACGAGATTTCGTAGCTTAGCGCAGAACCCTTTAGAGGTAAGCTGATTCAGATCACTGAAGTGTGGCGTCAATCCTGACGTACACAGATCCTGGAATATTTGTGCAAAAATTCCTTTACTCACCGACAAAATACGAAGAACCAGCGGCATTAAATCGATGTGTCGATGGCCCTTCGATTCCAAAAAGAACACAGTGGCAGCGTTCAGAACAGGGCGTTGTTTTTTCATCACGTGCTCGAAGACCGTGGAGTGTGACTGTCATGTCGTGTGTTACATGTTGGAGACCGACGTCGACCAACAGCGACAAGACGATACCGAAAAGCGGCGCGTACTCACCAGCGACGGACATAAGCTACACGGTAACCGGATGCTGTAGCAAATCTGCCAGTTGACAGAGCGCGCCGGACGATTACGGTCGACTTTTTGGTTCGGCCTGGATCGAAAGGAAAAGGGTAATCTATGTTTTCCAAAAAGCACTGCATGTACATCTCAAGACTCGCTTAGGGAATTGTAGTCTGAGAAACGGGTTGCAAAGTTCACATAGCTGTCTGTCATTTTGTTGTCATTCATGAAGAAGCTTGACTCTTACACAGGACGCTAACCAGTGAACATCACGCGACAACTACTTGCAAATGCGCTTACTCGTTGAACGCATATATTCACCAGCGTGCCAAGTCAATTAGGCAACCGGATTAACGGAAGAAAGGAGCGTTTCAGACGAAACATGGCATCCAGGCTATATCTTCTGCACACTTCCTCCAGTTCGCTGTCGAAGGGTAGCCAGTCCATATTCTTCAGACTGGTGATAATTAGCGCTATTGAAGCTTCGGGCACGCTTGTAAGAGGTCTTCCTGTCCTTCGAGAATGTATCTGAGCGGCCATGGGTCCAAAGCAGAGGTTGAAATACTTCGTGCATTACTTTGCGCTGTTCGCATCTGAGCGTAGCACGCATCAGCAAGACGGGCGCGATTCAATGTTCCTTGAATCTAAAAGGCGACGAGGATGAGGCGATGTAGTAGGACATCTTCCGAGGCGTCATACCTGATACCATGACCTCCTACAGCCCACCCGAGCGGGATGTGTGGCCATCGCCAGGACCTTATACCCTCTGAGAAAACAGGCGCTGAACGGCACTGTACGTTTGTGGACTATCATCCCTTCAGGTGACCAATAGTGCTACAGAACGATGATACCTCACGGCATGTCATCCAACCGCCTGTTTAAGTATACCTTCGTTTATTCCGGATATCGTGAGCTCCGATGAAGTCTTATACTATTCACACCGTCGCGTCTTGACTGATGCGTCAAGCAACACGTTTGGAACGTCATTGGCGACGGGAGATATCGAGGAAGAGTCGATCGTGCTGAATATCATTTTCTTCACGCTCTCTACAATATCCCCAGTGCTCCTTACAATCCTCCACACTCTCATCTCTGCAGTCGACCGCCTCCTTCTATACGACCTTTCCCCCACTACGCTTATTACCCCAACCAACTCGCACGCCCGGCATCATCCTATTGAGGCGTACATACTTGCCGCTCACCATAGCATCGGCGCCTTGGCTGTGCTGGTGTCGGGACGTCTCCTGTCGTTCAAGCTGTCTGAACTGACGGAGGATATGGCTGAACGCATGGGCGAGGGATACCTCGGACGGCTGTTCATTTTGCACTAGGATGGATCGGTTGAAGCGGATTCTCCTGGGGATGCCGCCTATACATGAGGCGTCGACTCAAGGCGGATCCTCAAGGGGCATGGTCACTAGCCGCTGCGCAGGTGGTCGATGAAGCCAAACCAGGTTGGTGGCGGTCCTTCCCCTCGTGTATGTGGAAGCTGATGCGCGGGGTTATACAGACTTGTCTGCCCCGTTGCTAGTGGCTTTGATGAGACAGTAGGCGGGTGAGGTCAAGTGTGAATTGTGTCAGGGGAATTTTGAGCAGGTGTTGGTGGCGGCGGCGTCTTCTTGGTTGCTGGTGCAAGTCGGTAATCTAATCAAACGTGGTAGGCAGGCGGCACTGATCTTGATTGAAGGCGACGATTGCACCGGTTTCATGATTACTTGTATGATATTCCTTCATATTCTTTACGTCGTGCTTGATTTCGATTTGTATGTTTGTTTCTGCCAGTTGGCACTGTTGATCGCTCTGGTCGCATCAGCAGTCAAGGTCGGTCTTTCGTTCACGCCGACGCGTGTTTTTCTTCTCAGGAGCACGGTGACGAGGGAGGTGATGATACAAATCTAGATTCAGCGAACCCACCGTCAAGAAACTTGGACTTGCCATAGCGAAGTCCTTACACCTCAGCAGTGCCTTAGGTAGGCCGAGTATGTAATATACTTCCTTCGTTCCTTCGACATGTCTTCATGGTAAGTTTTCTGGTGATCTGGTTGTCAGTTTTAATGTGAACCCGTATACAGGATTCGAGTCGTTGTGTAATGACCTCACCCTCTATGGCCGAAAGCACTGATGTTGACGAATCGCGCAACAGACGTGGACGGGGGTCGAATCTGAAGTGTTCAATTAAGAACAGCGCCGTCACGGTGGTTTGATAAGTCCTTGGAGCAGTGCACTTGGTTTCAAACAGATACCATGCAGCGTGCCCCGGAAATCAGTCCAACTACCAAAGAGCAACCAAAGAGACGTCGATAGGTTTCTGTCTAGTAGGAAGTTTCCGTGTTCTATCAACCTCGAAGCGCGCGTTTGTCACTCTAGTCGCCTATAAAAGTACCGTACTACTTTCCTCGTTGGCTGTTGATCCGAGTTGTTCTCGTACTCAGGTACGAGGCACTATACATATAACATGCCGTATGGCTTCATTGTCAGACTGCAGATTCCCTTTCTAATCCACTTGATTCCTAGGTTTCATGATGATCATGCGAATGAATGCGAAGGAGGGGTTACCCTGCACGATGTGATTGTCCCATAAAATGCCCCAAGGTTGAAGACTCGTTTCTGGCCATACCGTCTTCGGACCCCAGCTACCATGTCGGATACCACTGGCACAGCGGGCCCGCCTCTTGCGTCGACGAACGAATGGGTGCTGAAGGGCGTCGTGCCTGTTTTGGTGGAGAGCGTGACCTGGAGTGAGTGCCAGGGTTACTATTGAAGTCTGCCAGCCTGCTCATGTCACCGTAGCGTTCTCGCTGTCATGCCTGCTTCTTCTCATCTTCTTGCAGGTCCAGTTTCGTCGGTGAGTTGGCAGATAGAGTAACAGAGAGTTACCGAGACTAACGTGTCATGGCACTGTGAATTTAGACAGTCAATGAGGAGAAACCGCATCCTGATTATGGGGATGCTCGTCCTCATGTTTTGCTTGACGACTCTGCTTTACGCCATGGATATCTTCTGGTTCTTTTACGAAGTTCGCATGAGGGCTTCGGCAGGGAACCCAGATTTCCGCCTTTCTCCAAAAGAAATAGAGATCCTGGATGTGTTAGCGCAGACAACGTTGGTTGTCTTGGTATGGAGCTCCTCCACGACCCGCTTCCACAAGTTTCCTTACGCAAGTCGCTAGATGCTCTTGGGCGATGCGATCGTATTGTGGCGCGCGGTCGCCCTATCTGCGGATAACAAAGTTGCTCGGCGACTTCTGATCGCCCCGATAGCCTGTTTACTGGCGTATTTAGGCAAGCACTCAGCCGAGACTCTATGTTTTGTGCTCACACCTGAAACAGGAACGATGCCTGTTGCGCTGAAATGTGTCCAGGGAGACACCTCGAATACGGAGAAGACGTTCGTTCCCACCGGCTCGTGCCGTCCAACGGTGCTCGCGAATCTGAGTCTATCTCTGCTCACAAATCTCTTGTCGACGTGCATCATTGCGTATATCGGATGGTCAGTTTCAAAGCACCTGCTACCTTCACGATTAAGACTGACTTTGTATAGGTCTCATCGCGTTGAGATGAGGTACATGCTTCAAAGGTCAAAGATGTCTATGGCACAGAAAATCCTTCGCCTACTGTCGGAAGCTGGATTCATCTACTTTCTCGTAAACGTGAGTGCTCGCCTAACTGTTCAGTCCGATTGATCATATCCTCGTCCGGCACCGAAAGACCGCGTTCATTCTCATAATGAGTCTCTCATCACACACGAATGGCACGAGTGCTGTCGTCACATTGATATTCACGGACGTCATGCCCCACGTTTCTGTGAGCGCCACATCTTCTGTGACGAGGATTGAAAGCTGAACGTAGACTCACATCGCAGGTCATAATTCCTGTCATGACCTTCATACTTGTCCTATCTTACGGTTCCTTATGGGAGGTGACCACCGATAGCACTCGCGTAACACCAGTTCAGTTCACCACCCTGCCGCCGTCAACGTTGATGCGTACGTCAACACGGAGAAGTGAAGTGAGCGAGGTTATAGTAGAGATCGGTCCAGAGAAGGACGGGTCCGTGTCTGAAGCGCGTAGCCTTAACACGGTGTAAATAATATCGAGCGAGGAAGTAGAATAATCTGGAGAGAACGCAATGGTCCTACAATCATCGAAGAATGGCGTCTGCGCCAAGTTGAAACGCCGCGGCGTGAGTAGAGGCAACGTGTAAGTGTAGGCCCCGGGACGAAATGCTTCTTCATTTCAGTTGCGAAAACGACATGCACTTACCAACTCGAGAAGCGCCGCTTGCGCCGGCTGAGAACCTTGCTTGTGTCTTCGAAAAAGTCTGGAAAGTCAAGGTGCAGAAAGTTTTCGCGCTGGCATTGGTCAGATTGAAAGGAGGCGATTCAAGGATCAAGATGCAATCAGCCAAAAAATTGTAGTAATCTCACGAGTGACTTTAGCGACTAGCTACGACTTGTTTCCGAGTCTACGTCCCAGCTACGGCAGCTATGCCAGCTTTTAACGGAGCTATTGTCAGTAATTGTTTGTGGAATGCATTTTCCAATCCGCGACACAATGTTGGTGTTTGCTTGTTCTCCTGGTTGCTCTGCCTTGATATCTTGGCATCTGCAGAGGAAGGTGAAAAGTCTGAAGGAACGGTTCAGTCTCGTGGTTCAGCATGAAGGATTGAGAGTCGACCCTGAGCAAACAGCAGGTCTCCTCCAAAACGAGCGTCGAACGTGTGCACACAAACTGAAGATGGAGCCGAACTTATACCCAGAACCTTGAGAAATACTGACATGAATGTTGGCTCAGATTCTAGATGGATGCTACATCATATAATGATGACGTTCGAAGTGAATAACAAAATACACGAGCCCGTCCCTTCGTGGTTGACATTGGCAACTCGTAAAGTTCGGGCTTGGGCGCGTCGTCTGCTCAAAGTCTGCGTTATTATGCCGAGTGTTAGCATCGTTGAACTTGCTGGAATCATCGTCCCGGCTTTTGCTGGGATCAGGACCTACTTTAGCCTCTCACCATTGTGGTATTCGCTAGAGTCGTGCTTTCTGTAAGTCGGTGCTCTCACAGTTAGTGTCGTGGACTCGTGGTGGCACTCTGTCAATGGGTAATGGGATTGTGGCAGGCGCCGGAAAGGACGACATGACAAGACACCAAAGGGAGGCGGAACAGTATTGATTAGATGCTGATCGGAAATACCGGGGTCTGTAGGCACAGAACACTACCCGACGGCCGAATTTCCAGTTTAGAAGGACCTTGACAAGTAAGGTGATCACAAGTGGAGCTAGTGAAGCAGCGCAAAGACGAAGAAAGTAATAATAAAAAGGTCGTTGAGTGCGGGTAGCCGCCGGTTTGTACTTGTTTGCTGTAACGGACCCGGCGGCTAATTTCAACGGACGAAGGACCTTGACAAGCAAGGTGATGACAAGCAAGGTGATGTAGACGGTCGTGTTGAGAACTGACCCAGAAATAATTCATACGCCGTAGATAACGGATCTCAATCGCAATGAAGGAATACACTTCGACATTCGTGTGATGAACGTTCGCGTCATAGAAGATATGCAAGATCGATTAGCCTTTGCCGAAGTCGGCACTTGGTTTCTTCAATTACAATTTACAGCTCGTCTCTTACCCCCATCATCCCAATCTCCTAGTCAAAGCCTCGCCCACTGACCGCCATGGAAAATCAGCGAATACAAGTAAACAACAACCGCGTTCCCATGTTCCTTCAAAAGCTTTATACGTGAGTGCGTAAATGGCTAAACACTTTTGACGTTTAATCAAAGCGAACAGCATCATCGAGGATCCGTCAACAGACGACGTGATATCCTGGTCGGAGGATGGAGGTTCATTTTATGGTGGGTGCCCTTGTTCGCCAAGTTGGCGGTACTCAATGTAGCTTCAGTTCACTCTGCTGAGGACCTCGCCAAGACCCACCTTCCCCACTGGTTTAAACACAACAAATTCGCATCCTTTGTGAGACAGCTCAACATGTACGGTTTCCACAAGATTCCTCACCTCCAACAAGGCCTGCTCGCATCTACCGAGCAAGTCGAGTTTATGCACCCGTACTTTCGACGGGGCGGGAGGAGCAGCTAGTCTTCATCGAACGCAAAAAGCAGGTCAAGCCAGACCAGCAGCACGCCCTCGTTCCGGTGGACGGAAACGGGGCAGAGGATGTTGATGCGATGATTAGCACAATCCGCCACACACAGACACAGATCGCGCAGGACCTAGCCGATCTTAAACAGGCGGACCGGGTGCTATGGGATGAGGCGCACAAAGCCCGCCAGCGCTACGACCAGCAGCAGGACGCGATCAACCGCATTGTCAGATTTCTGGCCAGTTTCGTGGGGCAGTTGAGGGAGAAGGCCAAGTCGCAGGGAAGTGAGCTATCACCAATACCCATCCCCGCGTCGCGACCCATGCAACAAGGGCTCTTAATGATCGAGGACGGAAAACGAAAATTATTTCAGTCGGAGGGTGTGTTCACTTCTTCCTTGGTGGTCATGGCTAATACGATAGCTAGATAAACCGACCTCAGAGTACCTCCCTACACCTGAACTTTCTCCAACCACCCCAACACCCACGTTGTCTGCCGCCGTGAAGCCGAATATCCCAACTCCCACGTCTCTCCCACCTTCCTTTTCACAGCCTAGTGCCGCTGACTGCACCAACCCTCCCTCATCCCCTGGTCCGACATTCGACACCTTCTTCCGCACCGGCTCTCCCCTACCGAATTTCGGTATCCCTTCACCATCACTTACCAACGCGCTCGCGGACATTACACCGCAGGAATGGGCCAAAGTCTTTGGCTCATTTCCCGACTACCTATCACCAAACAAGCTCGTCGAAGCGCCGTCTGTGCCGCTGCCGGAAGGACTGTTGTCGTTGGATGATCCGCCCGAGGCTGGAGAGCAGATGCACAGGATGGCCGATTTCGAGGTGGCGAAGCCAGTACCCTTCACGTTGGGACCGTCGAGACCATTTGCCATGGAAGCAGCCACGAAACCTGCGCCTTTCAATTTGGCTCCGCCGCCAAATAAGAGGAAAGCGCAGGATGACGAAGAGGGAGGGTCAACCAAAAGGCGGAAAGGAGTGAATTAATTTGCATATGTATCGTTAGTAGTGTTAGATGTCAGATCGTTGTATTTCTATCGTGTACTTAATTCTGTAAAACTTGTTTGCGGCTCTTGCGCTTCGCGAAGAGACCATCTTAGTAACGCGTACCGGAGCGAATCTTAAGTCAACGCGATTGAGGAAACAGTGGCTGTCGAATTGAACATTGAAAAGTGTGGATTACAACATGCAACTAATCGTATCGTTTACTTGTTCATGTGCTGCTGAGCGCTGCCCTTCTCTTGCTGGGCGTTACCTGGATTACTGTCAGTCTAATTCCTGACGCGTACAAACGAGTGACTTGCCTTTTGCTTGCTGGGTACCGTCGCCCATGACTGCTCCCGCTACGCTGTTCATTGTGCCCTAACAAATTTGAGCGTTGGTCGTCAGAACGAAAAACAAGGCTTACCTTGACGTAGTCCATGCCTCCTGCGATGTAACCTTCAGCTTTTGCGGTCGTAGTCTCAGCCTAACAAGGATATTCAGCGATAGGGTACGCGTTGGACGGCGATAGAGACAGACCTCTCCTTCAGCGTGTTGCTGCTTGCCAGAGTTGCGCATAGAGTCAGAGCCGACGGCCTCTCCAGCCTGTACACACAAAGATTAGACGACGACGACGACAGCGCGTAAAACGATTCTTACAGCCTGCTTGACGTTGCCAACAACAGAGTTGAACTGGCCAGAGGATTTGCTGCAGGTACGCGTGAGTTCGACGATGCGCACGACGACAAAAGGCACGGGCAGACCTTGCGTCAGTCATCGTGAAGAGTGATTGGTATGAGAGATGTCGATGGTGGGAGAAGGTAGGCAAGAGGGAACTGAATGTCCTCCTCGTTCAGAGCTGGCTTTTATACGCGAAAAGACGCGCTTCTCGATGACGCACAATGACGCGCACGCGCGTCACAGCAGACTGTCTCATCCGTTTTAGGAAGTGTGCGGGCAGCGTGCTCCAAAATTTGGGTACAACCTAGCTTGACAGACGCTGGGGTTGGCGACGCGATACCCGAGAAATATGCCTTGGACAACGAGGGAAAAAAAGGACAGCTAGGAGTCTGTACAGCGGTAAAGGCGTTGAGACGGCAGCAGGCCTGGTGTGGCGGCCGACGCGCGATGGATCGAGCAGTCGAGCGCCTATGACGCACGATGACGCTGAGCAATTTGGCTCGAATGTGAAAATTCGACAGCAGGTTGGGTACGACCGCAATTCGACTGGCAAGCGACCGGCATGGGCACACGGTCAGTCAAAGTGCAAGTATAGACACCCCGAATAAACGGAACGTGTTCTGACATGCGATATGGGTGGATACAAAGTACGAAGGCAGTAGTAAGGCGGCATGGCGTTAGTCCAGCTGTATTGAACATCAATGACAAAAGGCTCCAGCGATTTCGGTTCGAGAGGTCTCATAGCGAGCTGCAGCCGCCAATTAGAGGCCGAGTAGAGGCCGACAGAGACCTGGCAGCAGTAACAAGCCTTCGATTCTAAAACGAGGTGCAGAACCACCACAGACAAACCTCGTTTGTTTGCCTGGGAGTTCAAGTTCGTAAATACGGAGGTGGTGGCTGGTGGTCGTGTGACGGTTACCCAGTTGCCGGCTATCACCGAACGCCTTGCTTTAAAATTGCCTGAGCTCAGTCGAACCTTTGGTCTTGCTCAGTCTGTTGTTTCTACCGAATCACCGACAGGCGACTGCACCGATGGCACGTTCAGGTTCCGCAATTCTGATAATTGTAAGTACCATACACTTACGAGGTCTAACAACGACTCACAGTCCCAGTGAATCTTCCTTTTCGCATTAACATCACCGTCAGATATGCGGTAGACACTTCTCACTTTGCTAAAATTGCGAGTGGTGGTGGTCTACAAATCGTGTCGAGTCTTTACTTCGCCTCGAACCTATACGCAGGGCTATTCTTGTCCATAAAGGCCCACATTAACTTGGCTTTCCATCCCTTCTCCTTCCATGCGTTCACGTCCTTCGGAAACTCGTCTATCACGCCCGGAAGCGTACTGTCGTGTGCCAACAAAAGTAGAATATTGGCATCTGCATCCAGTGCCGCGAGCTTTCCAATTGTCTGGATTGCCTGCTCTCTGTCGTGGTACGCAGACGGCCCACCAGGACCCGGCAGGGTCAAGAGGGGTTCGTTGGCCTTCGCATTCGGTACGGCAGATACGACGTCTCTGGGGCACGTAGAGTGCGCATTCGGACGAAGTTGGGCCTGGTGATGGCACGAATCACCACCTAGCAGGACAAAAGAAGTAGGCGTGACCCTAACTAGGGCGCTTATATGCCCGGGACAGTGCTGTAAATGATTTAGGAGATCGTTTATTGTTCGGGAGGAGCACAAAATGCGTACACCAGGAGAATCGAGGATGTACAAGCTCCCATCAGAGAAGTAGTCCAGCGCTTTGTAGCCTCCAATGTCCAGGGTGAAGTGTTTCAACTCTGTTACTTTCCGGCCTCTGAAAATGACGTTAGGTTTACAGTAATGACACGACATTGAGCGGTGCGCATACTGAAGGTCGCTTTCTGTCAACGAGGCATCTGGAGTGCTCGGGTAAGTCTTCAAGTCAGATCCGGGACCAACTACAAGTTCGGTCGTTGAAGGGAATAACCTCATGTCGCCTTGGGAGATTTTGATCAGCTAGATATCTCTCAAGAGCAAATAAACGGCCTTGCCAATGTGATCTAGATGGGTATGGCTACCATAATTGATGAATATCCCCCTTCAATGTGAAAACTGCTTACCTCCAAATAACGGTCTCTATGTCGGAGGTCTTCAAACCGCCCGACCCGAGTCGTTCAACAACATCCTCGTCAACGACCAGACCGCGCAATCCATGATCGTGCCAGAGCTTAATCAGTCCTCGAACAGCTGGCGCCAGATTAGATTCGTCCTTCCTCATCCCCAAGTCGAACAAGAGTCTTTTTCCAGATGGATGTTCCAGAAGGAACGCGTACATGGGCGCATGATAAACTTCATTGCCTGGTGGGATGGGAGAGAGAAAGGCCAAAGCTGGAAGAGCTGTTTCGGTGGAGCCGGTATTAATGGCCTTGACAGAGATGGTAACAGAAGCGGAGGGGATTGTTGCTGTCATAGTTAAAAGAGACAGCTGTTGTCGAGTGGTTGGTTTCCATGCTTTTTATATGCCCTACGACGGCTTGGCTGTCTTGTTGACCAAGCTGCTTGCGCGTTCAATGCGTGGCGAGCGCTCAGTGCGAGCCGCGGCGGATTCGGATGAGTAAGAGCTGATTTTTGGATGACCCACCTGATAGTCCCGTTGATCCCCCCTAATTAGGTATCATACTGTGATGCCAGTGTGACACCTAATTAGGTCGACTTGACCGTAAAGCGCGGTCAAGCTCTAGTTAGCCTGTAAATACTACTACTACTACTTGTAATAAATTTATTTTGAAGACTTCTGGCGGGTACGACGGGGTACCCGCAGCCGACGTCCATGCGCTCATTCCCAATCGGGAAGCAACCTGCAGTCGAACTTTTCCACGGGCTCGTCATCACTCGGATGACGCTCCCGACTCACGCGACTGCCAAATCGGGCAGGAGCTCATCATCCCGCCTCTTTGTATGATATCAGACGTGATCAGTGACAGTCACGATTTCCTCGTTTCACCATCACCACACCACAAGGTACGTTGTCTCTTTTGCCGCACGGACGCTGTCGCTATATGCGCGACTTGGGCTCTCAGGCAATGGAATCAACCCTGGGGCCATGTTTGAGGCCCTTGTCTTCCAACCTGTCGCATTTAGCTGGTATCCGCCGCGCGTCTGCGCATAAAAATCAACAAACTAATCGTCAACATTCACAGGACTGCCTCGACGACCCAGTTTATTCGCAGGGTATGCTTCTTTGACTAGCTCCCTCCGCGTCGCACCGCTTCAAGGAGAGGCGCACCCTCCTGCGCCTACCGGCTTCTCACCACCGGACTCGCCCACGCCTGGCCCCCTCAAACGCAAAGACGCACCACGGAAAGGCGCACATGACTATCGCCGCGTAAACGCCTCGCTAATCAACACGATCAGGCCGTCTACAGCTCGGAACACGTTCCCAACCCAGGGAGCATGGCCTCTCTGTCTGATCAGGATACACGACAGCAACGGCGCTTCCACCGCCGCACTCGCGTTGCGAGCTCCTCACTACTGCGATTAGGAACGACTGGCGCGAACATAGTGCCACACTCATGATATTTGTCGAAGAACGTGGACGACGTCAGGATGGATGATGCTGGGCTGGATAGTGGCCTCGACCTAAACCCTTGGATGCTGTCGCTATCGCATCCAGGATGCGCCACGACGAGGGGCATCAGGTTGGTCTGTTGTTATTGCTTCATCACCTTTGATGTTGATTATTGCTCAAGCCTCTACCGCGGCGCCTCTGGCGGAATCGCTGAGACTAATGGTGGCAATCGGGGAGGAGGAGACGTGGCTCGACCAGGAGCTTCAGCAGCACTGACGGGGCACGTTCATTACGTTGGCATCACTGCTGGGAAGGGACGGGCTGGCGCGCTGCGCCTAAACACGGGCACACACGGCATTATCGTGGCGCGTCTGCTTGGTGATCCCTCCATTAAACGACTGGCAACGTTTACACCGTCACTTTACTAGCTATGTGTTAAAGCGCTGGAGCCTCAGGCTATTCTCCACTAGAGGGTTATTGGAGAGGTCAGACTAATACATTATTCATAGCTTTATTTATCGTATGATCTTTGTGTCTGTAGTCATTGAATGTAACCATCTGTGAACCTCACGAAGCTTCAGGAGGCACTGGAAGTCAAGACTGCTACGCGTCGGAATCGAACTTCTTGACGGGAATCTGACATGCCGAAATGCCGATGCGAACATTGTCGACGACGGCGGCGGGCATTGGCGCATCTGGAGATGCCTTAAAATACCTAGTATACCTTTAGATGCATATATCTTGATTATTGAAGTGGGACCAGGCTATGCTATACAGTAGAAAGTTCACAAGAGTTAAAGTCTGATAAAAGTCTGATTCCTAAGTGGATACCCTTACGATTTTACGATTGACTCTCATACCTCACTTACATTCTACCCTTATCACAACATACCTTCTGCAACACTTCAAACCTCACGGGCACCCAGATTCACTACTGGAGCAACATGTCGGGCTCTTCAGCTCAGACATCCTCTGATATGCTGCTACCTCTTACGCCCGTCGCCCGCCCCACCGAAGCGCAATGGCGGGAGACCGCGCGTATATCAAACCGCGGAAGAAGCGACATCACAATCCCATGTTCTAAAGTGTGTTGGCTTATAATTGCATGGCTTAAAGTACTGACTAGGCTGTAGGAAGTTGGAACGGGCGGACAACCACCAACACCATACGAGAGCACTACCACACGACCAAGGCGCCTTAGTTTCCTAGATGGAAGAAGATGACAGCGGAGTGGGTGAAGCAGCTGGCGGGCGATGCAGCGCTGCAGTCAGCTGTGGATACAGTTGCGTATTTGAAGGAATTGGAGGCGGGCAAAGAGCATGAAGAAAGGGATTGACGGCACTCTTAAAGTCGATGGCGTCCTGCGTGTTATCCGCGGAGACGGCAACGGACCTCTATTCGCTTTGCTGGACACCCTCCGCACGCACCTACACATCGACCTCTCCATCCGTGAATACACCGAGCACACCCTGGATGCGGACAGCAAAATGCGCGCACCGCGGCATACATCGGACTCGGACATCTCTGGTGCGGGCTTGCGCGCCGTCCTCAGCGCCGCGAACAATGTCATTGGCGACATGGAGCTGCCCGAGCTGAAGCTGACCGTGGGGTTCAATGCCAAATCTGGGCAAGCGGACATCTCGAGCGTGATTGTCAACTCGCTGGGGCTCGAGCTCACGCGGCGCTTCCAGGCGGCGTTTTCGAGGTCGTGCAGCGTGCGGCGCGGGACGCGGACGGGAAGATATCCGTCGGGGCGTTGACAGATCTCTTCAAGAAGACGTATGACTACGATGTGATCAAGGCCGCCTCACCACCATTTGCAGGATTGCCGGAGGATTACGACGACGACGTGGTTGATGATGCTGATGAGGTTGAGGCACGCGACGACGATGCAGAATTTGCACGTCAATTTGAGCTAAGTACTGCAGATAGTAATTAATTAGGTATCAGATTTAGTGTACATGTTGTGTAGTATTTTTATTTTTATTTATGTTAATTTTAGGTGACTTTGAGAGCCCACACTGTGCAGAGCAGCGGGTTGATGGGCGCGTATCCGATTTGGCAGTCGCGTGAATCGGGAGCGTCATCCGAGTGATGACGAGCCCGTGGAAAAGTTCGGAGGAGGTGCATTCCCGATTGGGAGTGAGCGCATGGATCGTACCCGCCGAAGTCTTCAAAATAATTTTATTACAAGGTAGTAGTAGTAGTATTTAATGACTGACTAGAGCTTGACCGCGCTTTACGGTCAAGTCGACCTAATTAGGTGTCACACTGGCATCACAGTATGATACCTAATTAGGGGGGATCAATGGGACTATCAGGTGGGATGACCAAGTATGTGCAATCAGTCCGACTTGTTGCGATGTACCCGAAATGCGCGCAAAATTCGCGGTAAAAGTCGCCGAGGTCCGGGTTGCTCCGACCAACAGAAGGCGGAAGGCAAGGCAAAAAACGCGATCGGGTGCACGTGATGATGTTATGTTCTTTCCACGACGACACGATGAGCTCTTCGAATTCTCAAACCCGGTGAACGTGTAAATACAGGCGACGTGAGTTACGATGTTCTCTGGCTTATCTCCGCTGCTGAAGACGTGGACAGAAAAACACCTCTCGAAGTAAATCGACCAATGTACCCAATCTATGAGTCAACTACTCAAGACTTACAAAAACAGTACCAGCTTTCTTCACAAGCTCATCGACCTCCTCCACACCGCCCAGCTCCACCTTTAAATATTCCCAAGCCTTCTTCAACAAACCCTCCCAAACCACCTTGTCGTCTGTCCCACAAATCGCCGCCTGCGCCGAAATGAACGCCACCGCCAGAACCGTAGCAACAACAACATCCTGCGTGCCTTCAGGAAACGCAGCTCTCGCTTGGTCCTCCGCCAGTCCTCCTTCCTTCAAGACCGAAAGCGCCTTCATCGAAAAACTCCCATCAAACAACTGCATACGCGCTAGCGATTCCAATACATCCATAGGCGCTTGGATTCGCTGGTAGAGGCCTGCCTCGACTCACGACGCGCCGCACCTCGTTTACTTCTAACACGCGGCGAAACTACGGATGCACACATGGCCAAGTCTGGTTTCTGCGAGGTGCCACCAAGATCGACGGAAGCGGTGAGTTGGAGACGCGCGGTAATGGGCTCTAGCTTTGGAATGTCTCGATACTTTGAACCTGCAGCACTCTGGATAACAGACATCCTGCCCTGCGCATGGTGCGCGTCATTTCAGTAAACAAGGAAGGCTGGGCGGAGGGTGGGATGGAAGACTTGTCATCTACAGCCACGAACGACGTTTGTGATGACACGATAGAGTATGTTCTTCCAAGGCGGACGATCTGAGCATCCACGACCTTGCGGAGATCAGAATCCGGGTAGGAAGCTTTGAGCAGCTCGTCGTAGCGCCCGTCTTCAAGTTCCTGTACGATTTTCCGCGCAGCGAGGGCATGGATGGGTGGAGGTGCCCCACTTGTATCGTTCGGGAGACCGCTGAACGTTATAGACACTCGTAGCTCGATTTCAGAGCCGTCTTGCATTGTTCCGCGAATGGTAACTGTCCTTGGCAACGTGTGCTTGCCTATTAAGAAAGGACGATGAACGAATGAGAACATTGACTAACCTTGCAAAATAGCATATACATTGAGTCGAAATCCAGGTAGCAACGATTCAATCTTGAGGGGACTTTGTTGGATATCCGAAGGTGGTGAGAGGAGAACGGGTACTGGGGAGGGGCCTCCATACTGTCCATGTGCACAGCGTCTACGCTTTCGTCAAATATGTTCAACTTATGCTTCTGACCCTCCTCCACAATCGCCGTTTCCATCTCATCGACCATCTCGAAATCGTCTTCCGCTTCCTTAGGTCTGTCCCAGTCGATGCGAACTTTCGAAATATGAGGAGTCCTCGCAGCCGTGAGGAGTCTAGCAACTTTGCCGGTAATACTCGCTTCGTCTTCCCCCACCATTATACTCGTCCCGTTCCCAGCCCGCCCAATGCCCTCACACATCGCCGTGGATGCAGAGTTGCCAATACCCAGACAGAACATGCATAAGTACGCGCCGCTCGACGCAGAGCCCACAGCACCCATTACGGTCTGAAAGATGCTCTCGTTATCCCACGCGTCACCATCGGTAAGAACTACGACGCTGGTCAGACGATCGAATTTACGCTTCTCAAAACACGTCGATAGTGCGTAGCCAATCTGTGTTCCGCCGTAATCTGCCTGGATGTCGTCCACATGCCGGGTGGCTTCATCAAGAGTCTGTTGGTCGTAGAGTCTACTGCTATCCTCCCAGAGCATGGATGTCCTATTACCAAAGGACACGATCTGGAAAGCTGTGTTCTTGTGGGGAAGCGAGCGGAGCATGATGATGAGTGCCCTCCGAGCCGCAGTGATACGATTTCCTTGCATGGACCCACTACGGTCAACCAAGAAGATAAATTCCTGACTGCCGAGTTCGGGGAGGTGGAAACGCAGCACAAGAGTCAGCAACACTCCAATGCTTTCGTGCTCCGGATGACGCTCAGCTATGCAGCGAGGTGTATCGAGGCCAGCCGACTGGATGGTGAGGACAAAGTCCTTCTCCAGTGGACTGTTCGAGGCCAAATAAACTCGTGCATAGTTGAAAAAGGGAAGATCCTGTATGCTAGGAAGCGAAGGATCCGGACCAAGCTCTGTTGAGATGGAATTAGACGGAGAGCCGATTTTCTTGATGGGAGAGACAGATTCGACAGAAACGTCGACGTTAATGAACGGGGATTTGGTGGTTATAATTGGTGAAGGAGCTTGGCCGTAACGACAGCCAATGTGCGCGGGGAGATGTAGCCGGATGGAATCGTTTTCCTCGTCCTCTGACATCTGTGAGTTCTGTCGCGTAAGTGAGCTCAATTTGGATTTCCTCCTGAGGGGCAAGGTTCCCGACAGAGACTTGAAATACTGTAAAGTACTTAGTCACTCGAAACGAAGAATGATAGAAGTAAATGCAACTCACCATCCGGTGTTTGCTGGGTCGCTAAAGACACAGTTTTCCCTTCGGCCAAGGCCGCATCGTAGGTCTCTCGCGCCTCTGACTTCTCTTGGACGAGGCCTTGTACCCTAGTTCCGTCCTGCTTCACCATTATAAAATGACATACAGCCGCACGAGCGGGCACCAGAAACGAATAGACTGCTTCGATGGGAATGGTCGCATCGTTGACGAATTTCTGCGTCAATTTGACCTGCGCGCCTAGTTCCTTGACCGTGGCTGTTGCAGAGACCTGCAGTAGAGGGAGGGAGATGGTGTGATGGTTATGCTGATAGCAAATGCCCCAGAACATCTGAGCCATGATGGAGATGCCGACGAAGTCACGAAAGTAGAGAATGTGGTCGCATTTATATCGTTCGGGTCGGTACTGTTCCCTAATCAAAATCGTAAACCATGGCTGTACAAAGGCAACGGTGATGATCAAAGCTGTCAAGCTTTTAGTGTGGTCGTAGAATAATATGATGACTGGTCGGAGGGAAAGTTGATATCCGTCAAAACGTGCTAGCGATGGTCGGAGTTCAGAGAACGATCGGCTTTTTCTAGGCTTTTTCGCTACTAGAGATCGGCACGAGTGGGTACCCGGGTGCACCCGCCACCCGTCCGGCAAATACTTGGTACCCAAAACCTGTACTTGCCATCCACCAAAATACTTGCCACCCGCAAGTACTTGACCCGCGGGTCAAGTACTTGGCAAGTACTTGCCCGACAGGCAAGTATTTGCACCATCCGGGTGCGCAAGTACTTGCCACATTCAGCGTATGATTCGTGCCCGCCGCCGACCTCCGAGCAATTGTGCGGGGGCTAGCGACGTGCACGATACAAATTGCTGAAGCCCCGGCTACTTGCAAAAGCAGCAACCGGGACTCAACAAAGTGTAGTTGGTGGAGGAGGGATCGTGGTCGTCGTCCTGAGCGTCGTCGTTGTCCTTCAATAGATTTCAGTAAGAATGCAATGAGAATATAGAAACACGTACCGTCTTGGCTGGAAGCGTCCGCGGCGCTGTCCCGCCCAAAAGTCCTGCTGCTCGCTCTGTTGCTGGGTGAGTATACAACGGCGCGGGGGCTAATTGAGCGTCGCACCTGAGCCCGCTGTTCCAGAATAGGGCGGCCTCATCGGGCTTACGCGGGACAGGTCGTGGCCTAGACGGCGCCGTCGCGAAGACGAGCGCCAGCACACAGAAAACCGAGTCCAAGGGCAGCAGCAACCAGCATTGTCGTCCAAGCACCCGCGCCCGCTGTGCACCGGTACGGCAGCCTCATCCTGAGGGCTTACGCGTCGGGGAGAGTCGTCAGATTAGTGTCGTCGCGAAGACGAACACCAGAATGCGCCCCGGAACGTATCCGAGGGCGCAGCGGCCGGCGCGAAGCCAAACCGCACAGAGAAAGCAATCCAGCAGAGAGAGAAGATATCAGAGAAGCCCCAGAAAATTTTCTGGGGCCGACGAGCACGACACGAACATCGTGCTGTGGTGGTAAGAGCAGAAGCAGTCAGATCCAAGTAGATCCATCAGGAAAATAGGTGTTGTCTTCAAGTATGCTACAGTCGTCTATAGGGCATATAGTCAACTTAGAGATAAGAAGTTTGTGATAACACAAAGTTGACTTAACACACAGTCCATAAGTAAGCGATCTTCAAGTTAACTTCAATGCTTCCTAAGACTACTCAAGTTAACTCAAGTTACCTCTAAGTATCTATAAATCAATATAAAGTTATATTTAGGTATATCTAGGTATATTCTAGATATATTAATATTAATATAAATTATTTCAGGTTGACCGTAGATTTTTTAAGTTATTCTTAAGTTTTCTCTATAATCTTATATTTAATTTAATATACATTTAATAAAATATATTAAAATTAAATCAATCCTTAGGTCATACCAAGTTGTATCAGAAACAAGCAAGTCAAATTAGGCAAATGTAGGTTATAGAATCAGCGGTAACGACAGCAAAAAAAACCAGTACGAATTATGAATGAATTAAATTAGGAGGACGCCTTTGCCTTTCCCTTAGCCTTAGCAGCCTTAACCCGCGCCTTTTCTGCAGCAGCTTCAGCACGCGCCTTCTCTGCAGCAGCCTCAGCACGCTCCTCCTCCTCCTGCTCAGCTAAAGCCTCAGCCTCAAGGTCTTGAAAGTCCACCTTTGCCATATCGTTAGCGTCTTGATCAAGAACAAATCCTTTATTTGAGTGCGTCCTAGCAGAATGATCAGAACAGTGCACAGATATAAAAGAAGACATACATGATACGCTCAAAGGTCTTCTTTTGAAGATGAAGAGTATAGGTAGGCATTTCCTCCATCATGAGATCCCAGGAGGCGCCATGAGCCAGGTAGCTAAAACCAAAATATAAGCAAAGAAATAAAATAGCAAGATATCATACCGAGTTCGAACAGCTGATGTAAACTCAGCGTTATCCAAGGTGCCAGTGCGCCACTGAAGAATAGCAAACTCATACTATGGACAGATGAGCATAGGGTATGATGAAAATTAAAGACCTACCACCGTTGCAACAAGGACAAAGATTTCCCGAGGTACCAGCTTCTTCTGTGTTAAGTAGCGAAACACCTCGCTATCTGCGGTACCCTTGCCGGTGACAAATTGACTTCGAGGAAGGCTACTGAATATAGAGGACCCCCAAGGCTGACGCTCGTTATACGTCTCATTCTAAAACAATAGTTAGTTTAGATTCAACAGGTAACCAGAGAACACACCTCTAAATCGATCTCACCAAACTTGAATACACCGTTCTCCGCTAGAAAGAGAACACGTTTACGAATGCTGGACTGTGAAAGCTTTCCTGGAAGGCCATAAACACCTTCAACATCCTGGCGCGCACGATTAATGCAGGAATTGAGAAGCGCATCACGCGCATAGCCAGCCTATAGAACTGTAAGAAACTGTTGAGCATATTTGAGAAACGTACATAGACAGCAGTATCGGAGAGCGCTTGAGGATTCTTGCGTAGGCGAATCAAGGTAGCTTGATGCTCCTCAGAACCAATCTCCGAGTCGTTCGCAGCCATGTGTAGAGTATTAACATTGAAGCTTGGGCGATCATCAGAGGCAGGGTATGCATCCTCAATGGCAGCACGTCGTCGAGCCATCTTCTTGCTGATATCCGCAAGACTGCCTTGACGAGGGCTCATTCGACTCCTGGTGACCTTGTATGCCCTGCGTTGAACAGAGGAGCGGTTCAATTTGATCTGAGGAGAATTAGCGAGACGATCCTTGCGCTGGTGTTTGGCAAGAGGGGAGGAGTTGGTAGATGTGCTTTGACGACGACGCTTCTTGAGAGGAGTTGCTGGAGTGACGTCCTCAGTATCCATCTAAAAAATATTAGTTGAATAGCATTCAGTAAATAAGCACTGTGACGCACCTCGTTATCGCTCTCAGCAGCTGGTTCTGCTTGCATAACATCCTCCTCACTATCCTCCTCCTCGCTATCCTCCTCCTCATCAGCGTGAGGGTCAAGCTTCATCTCCTCCTGCTCAGCCTTGATAAATGTCTCTTCGTCGTCGCCGCCCATATCTCGATCAGGATCAAGCTCATCGTCCCTACCCCAAGTCTTTTCGTAGCGCCTCATGAGGATCTGCTTAGCATTTTCTAATAGGAAATCATCAGCACGCTCTAAAATAGAAGTATGCACATTACCGTCTTCATAGCCGTTAGACGCAGAAGGACCAAAAATATGCCGAAGCTTTTCGTCATCCGAGGCAGGAGAGGGTGAAGCGTTCTCAACGTCGTCCTCATCCTCATCCTCGTTTGCCTCCTCCTCGAACTTGAGCTTGTCAGCGCGAGCATGTATAGCTATATAGGCTTATTAGTAGAGAGATATATAGCAGCAAATATACACACCTTCCTGGCGCTTAGCCTCTGCTGCGCGCTCAGCCTCACGCTTGCGCTTATTAAGGTCAGCAAGATGAGCTTTCTCAGCCTTCGTCAGAGGTGCAGACCCCGAGGAGGATGTCGATGGAGAGGATGTCGGTGGTGTAGGTGGCCGGGAAATAACGGTAGGCTTGGCGACTTTGCCAGGAGCAGCAAGCTTTGCAGGCACTAGGCGAGGAGCAGCCGGTGCTTTCTTGGTAGACGACGCCGCCGCCGCCTTCACCTTCTTGTTCTTGCTAGCGGCATGCTTGGCGACGTTGTTGGGATCAGAGAGCTTCAGAGATGCCTTGGGTTGACGCTTCGATATGGCAGAATATTAGAAAGTGTGAGGGAAAGAAGGAAAGAGAGAATGAGAATGGAGGGCGCACAGCAGGTCCTTTTATAACTTCTAAAATTCCCACATTTAATGCCTCATGCCCGCTTAACAACGGCGGGATGTTCGGCGGGGCTCCAGGCAGTGCAGTGCAAGACGTAATCCTAGAATAAAGTCGTACGATATCCAGAAATATTTGGAGGCGGGAGGTGGCAGATAGAGACTTGAGCACGGGAGACGACATGGCATGATGGTGGTTGGAGTGAGCGTGATTATATGTGACATGTCTCCGTCACTCGCTATTCTTATGTGGTAACTTTCCCAGACTGTATGAGCTTTGCAACGCATACATATAAATTCACTCAAATACGACATTAAAAAATAAGATATATTCGACAAGATCTACGAAGACTGTGATCTACGAAGACTGTGATCTACGAAGAATATCATCCCAAGTAGACATCTTGTTCAAGGCGTTCTGCCAACGAGACTCCCTCTCAGACCACCAGACAGCTCGTCCCTCCTCCGTCATACTTGGCCAAACCTCCGCGATAAACTCCTTATCAGTAATGCATCCATTTTGAACATATCGAAATAAACCACCAGCAGAAAAATGCACAACGGACATGCGCTCTTCATCCTGCTGAATTTCGACGTTAGAGTGCGTGAGCAGAGCAGACGGCATCATAATCGTCGAGCCAGGTGGAAAACGAATAATAAGTCCGAGATCCCAGACAATGAGGTGCCCACCCTTGTCAGGATTATAATTCCCAAGTGCAGTAATGGCGCACCAAGACCAGGCAAGGTTGCCCTGATCTGTATGTGATCATGTTACCGTTCGATGACCGATATTACTCGTTGCTCCAGCCCAAAATCCTCCAGGAATACCGCCGGGAAAGGGATTGGCAAGGCCCGG
Organism: Hymenopellis radicata; assembly: GCA_015501595.1. Taxonomy (NCBI): domain Eukaryota; kingdom Fungi; phylum Basidiomycota; class Agaricomycetes; order Agaricales; family Physalacriaceae; genus Hymenopellis; species Hymenopellis radicata. Next base: position 19,273 of record JADNRX010000303.1, on the reverse strand, counting down.
AATAACGCCAACAAGAGTTCGCATATCCTCCATACCTTTTTCATACAGATCAGGCTGGAAAGTCTTGAAGAGGTCTGGTATGATGTAAGATTAAATTTGAACGAGAGCGTTGAATATCACTTACGATTAGTCCAACCAGTAATCCGCTCAAGGCCAGGGTTGGAGATATTTTCTTCAATGCCATCTACATCGGCGGGATGTTGTCGAAGAATAGAGGGCTCAACTTGGCCACCTCCGAAAGACGCTCCGACAGTATGTTCCTGAAATTTGCCTCGTCGGTGTTTTCGCTTCTTGGTACGCCTTCGAGCACGTCGAAATGAGGCCTCCGTGCTAGCAAGGGCCTCAGAATAGGACATTCCAGTACTTTTACCAGGTTGATCGCGTGGACGACCACCTAGAAGCATAATGATGCGACCATGTGCATCAACAACTGTGCGCGTTTGCCTAGACAGGAATGAGATGCGATAGAAGAGGGTCTTAGAGAACTTACCGGCCATTCCAGTATACTGTCTGAAGCGTACCCAGCTTTAGTGCCTCTTCAAGATTGAGAGAGGAGCGAGGCAAATCCTGTGTACGCCCAATCCAACCAGGCGCCGTAACGGGTGCATCCATATGGTCATAGTCGTCAATACGAATAGGGTCGTCCATCTCTGCGAGGCGACGTTTAGTGACACCCTTCATATAGGGCGCGGAAGATGAGGGTGTGGAAGACGAGCCACCTGAACAGGAGGGATCAGAGCTCAGCTGCTGAGACCTCCTTAGCTTTAGCCTAGCCCTATGCTCAAGGTTCTTCTTTTGACGCCAGGTAAAGGTTTCAGCCTCACCAAGCGTGAAGGAGCTGGAGGAGGCTGGCGATGCTGAGTGAGATGAATAGGCAGAGGACGGGGTAGATGAGGATGGGGTGGATGGGGATGGAATTGATAGGGTCGACGACGTAGCAGCAGGTTGCCCAGAGAGGAGGGATGATGCAGCAGGTGGCATCCTACTCGACGCGCACTTGACTGGAACACCGTGCCTGTAGCCACCATGGTCAAACTCGATATCAAGCTCCTCCTCCTCCTCGTCATCGCCGCCATCAGTACCGTCATCACCGCCATCGGGACCGTCGCTGCCATCAACGTCGCCACCGCCACCATCAGCAGGCATCTCATTAGCGAGGCCCTCTGCGTCCTGCATCCACTGCCTGTCCTGTGCACGGGCAGTTTCCGCAAGTCCTGATGAGAGGTCGTATGTCGGTGCATGGATGGGCGCGCCGAAGTCGATGTCGTATGCGGAGAAGATCGTGTTGGAGCGAGTTGTACGGCCTGCGTATGTTGACCCCGATTGCCCAGCAGCAGCGGGGGTGCTAAAAGTTCTGTCAGCTCTGAGGATCAAAGGAAGGCAGAAGACAGAAATAGGAAAGCTAGAGGGCCGGAGGAACAACCGCAACGGCGGGCCTACATAATCCTGCTCAAGGTCGGCCTGACTATACATAGGTCTGCTGTCAAGAGTGTTCCCGAGGTCTTCTGCATGCAGAAGATAGAATAAGGAAATGGAAATCACCTTTGGGCATGTTCAAGGGGAGGGGGCAAGTGGTAAAAGAGCAGCGAAGGTGGTGGTTGTTGAACAAAAGACAACGAGTCATCGGAGTGGAACAAACAACAAACATCAGCCCTTGAGTGGTGAGTTTCCCATATCTGAATGAAATACTCTCGCACCTCAGAAGATTCCTCAAGAGTGGGGGCAAGATATTATCATAACAGCTTTCAATAATCTCTCAATACCGTACGAAGACGTGAGTATGCAGACGATAAGTCAAAACTTAGGCGTTATCACCTCCATTCTCCCTTTTAGCAATAACACGTTGACGCTCGCCCCGCTTCCATTCGTTTCGCCTGTCTTGATGCTCCTGATATCCTTCATTGTAATCCTCTGGACGCTTGAGCTTGCCGGCACGAGGGAGGAGATCGTCATTTGCACGACGTTTCGCTCTAATCAACGGCGTTAAATCCGCGAACACTGAATAAAAAATCTACACATACAACCACCGGGAGTATTGCGCCTTGCCAGTAATGGTACTCTCTCCTTCTCCCGGTAGGTAGCTGCATATTCCCTTTTTTTGGTGTTGTAGACAGCTTGCTCCTCCGGAGGTAGAGAGACAGCTTCGGCGCGTTTTCTGAGCGTCACATTCATAAGAAAGTAGACACAAAGAGAGAAGTAGTACACACCGAGCTTGATATTCGCGTGACTTTTCCCGGCGTCTCTCCTTGTTACGCTGCTCATAGGCCCTCTCCGCCTGTTTCTGGCTTTCCGTCCGCTTTTTCTTCTTCACGTTGGCCTGTGCACGCGTCCGTAGCATCTGTCAATAGTACACTGAGAGATTTGCTGAGGAACGGGATGAGGTCGAGGTTGCAGAGTGTAAACGTTGGCAGATGATGGCGGCGAGAGGCAAGAGGTACGATGCTCAACTGCACGATCAATCACTGATCATACAGCCAACAACGTCGAGCTCTATTGTCTCCTTGCTTGGGGAAAATCATCCTACAAGTGGCATGCTAATTAAACATGCGCTAGCCACTACCCAGCAGCTGTGTGCCGGCCAGGAATACTGAAGTGTATTCAGTACCAAGGTCTATGTGGTGACTTTCCCAGATGGAAAGTTACTGGTTCGCCGAAGCCTTACTGAAGGCCTTACTGGCAGCAGAAATGTAAGAGAAACTCACCATATACCCGGTCACTTCATTCCTCCTCTTCCGAATGTATTTTATCCCGGAACGCTGTCAGAACAACCACCGGAGACCCACTCTATGCTGTGATCGAAACGATCATTAATCCACTCTCTTCCTACCACCACTACTTCACAATCGGACGCGTTCTATGCAACGCCGCCTCACCAAACGACCATTCAAGACAGGTCATTTTGTTTGAATGTACTAGAAACGGGTGTGGGGGCGTCAACGGTGCATCTTTAATTTGCTCTCTATATTTTTTCTGCTCTACTGATGTACTTGCAAAGCGAAAAACAGCGGGCCTATTTCCATCCCTCACCTGCCGCACGTCCATCCCACCCATTGTCGTCCCGGCGAACAACACCGCCGCAGGTGATAGCGGCCAATTTCAGCACGTTCGCCTGAGGGCTACCAACACTCTTACCACCCCCAACGCTGTCCAGGAAGACGACCGCGAAATGCTCTTCTCCCCAATGCCCTCTCCCTTTCCGTACCCTCCACGCTACTCAAACGCCCACTTTTCTCGCTTGAATATTCGACGCCGACTCTTCATCATTACCAGACGCGTCAAATATCATCAATAACGGCGTTTAGGAGAACGCACGCAGAATTCCCCGCGACCAGGACTGGTGCCGTCATCGACGACTCTCCTCTCACCACCACCTTCTCCGAGGCCACGACACCGCATCACCCGACGATGGCACTACGCGCCAAATATCCCCAGGAAAAAATGTCTGGCTATACGCCTACGAAAACACATCCACCCCGGCCCTCTCTTTTATTGCCCACGCAGCCTTCACGAATCCTCGTCACCCTATATTGCGCACACATTCACATGTTCGTCTCCCCAATGTCATCTCCCTTTCAGTACCCTCCACGCTACTCAAACACCCGCTTTTCTCGCTTGAAAAAGCTAGCAGCAATTGCTATCCTCATGGACATCTCGCTCCCGGTTTCTTAAATGGAATCAATCAATGCAGATCATCGTCTCTTGGTTAATACCAGACTCCTGCGCTCACTCCGCAACGCTCATCACCAGCCCGACACGCCCTCACGACGTTAACTTGGACACGACGTCGCATCACCCGACGACAGCACTACTATCACTTTGCGTTGCCTTTTGAGCTCGCGGGCACCGGTATTATCAACAAGATCTATCGAGACCTAGTCAAGTCAGACACCGCCCTTCACCGTTTCATTCGCGCGGAGCCCTACAAGCTCAACATATACGGTAAGCCTTTGGTTTCATCTCTGCTTCGTAGAGACCTCAACGAGTCAGATCCGGGTCTGACTCGCGATCCGAGTGGCGAGTACTCGAGGCCGGAAGAGGCTACTCGTGATCCGTGTTTGACTCGACCCGCGTTGACTCGCGAGTCAAACGAGTCGAGTACTCGCGATTCCGGCGAGTACTCGCAGGCGATCCGGATCACCGACGAGTAAAAAATACTTGCACATCACCTCGCATACACTCACCCAACCAAAGGTCCATTCATGCCCGGCGAGCATCCCCGGGCAATTGCACGGGGACACTCAGCCGTGCATGAAGCAGGGACTGAGGGTGGAGGTGGTGGTGGAGGTGATGTGGTGGTGGAAGTGGTGGTGGTGGTGGTGGCGGGGTGGGAGTGAATGCAGAAAGGAAAAGAAACTCACCATGACACTGTTCTCGCCTCGCATCGCCGTCGCGCCGCCACCACCATCACCCCGTCATCTTGTCATTGGTGTCGTCGTCGACGCGTCATCGTAGACGCGTTGTTGCGTTGGCGTTGTCCAGCGTCGTCGTAGTGTCGTCATCCATCGACCGCCGTCCAGTCGTCGTTGTCGTCCTCCTCTGCTGCTGTCATAAAGACAGCAGCAGCAGGCTCAGCACGGAGCGAAGGCCAAGATACACCACCCGGCATGCAGCCAAGGTGGAAGAACACACCCCGATGGCCGCCTGACAGTCGTCAGAGCGGCAGAGGCGACAATCGTCGCACTCTGGGTGGCGGTAGTGATGGTAAGAGGCAAGTAAAACGACTCGATCGCACGCTTACGCGGCCAGTCGGCATTTGCCGGATCGTGAGAATTTGCAAGAAATTCACGCGAACGGCTCATTTGGGCCACGCAAGGGTCCGTTTAACTTCTAAAAAATTTGTAAATTTAGTTAAAATATATATCTACATTATTGCGAGTCAGACCGAGTACTCGCGACGAGTACTCGTGCCTCCAAGGCTGTACTCGTGATCCTTATATGATCCGACTCGTTATTGATCCGCGGATCGAACCAGTCGAGTAGCCGAGACCCCCGGCCGGATCGAGTACCCGAGTATCCGCGTGACCCGCGAACTCGTTGAGGTCTCTATCGTAGTTCCAGTCCAACAATCAAGTAATGCTGCTCACAGGCAAAACTGGATCCGGGAAAAGCACACAGTTCGTCCTTTCTCAAATCTTGTCACTCCACATGCCTAATCGAGTCGACAGGATACCACAATTCGTCATATACTCAGACCTTCCGCATCTCAAAGGCACGATGATCAGCGACATCGCTTGCTGAACGAGTAGGCAAGGAAATGGACGGTATGTGTTCCTTTATAGCCCCAGCATGCACCGCTCATTGTGTCGCAGTGGACCTTAGAGAACACGTCCACTATTCTATCCGCTTCGAGGAGCTTGTCAACTCTGATACGACCATCCTCACGTACTTGACCGATGGCATACTGCTCCAGGAGGCCATGCGCGATCCGGATCTCACCAAGTACTCCGTCGTCATCCTCGACGAAAGCCAAGAGCGCACCGTTAACAATAATATCCTGATGGGCTTACGCAAGGGAATCATTCGTAGCGGACGGCGCTTGCAGCGGCAATACATTTCTCAGGCTGCTGCACGCGGCATTTATTCGGCCTTTACCATGGAGGATACTCGCATGCGATTGTGCCGATGCTCCGGGAATTCATCGATAATCCTGCGAGGCCCAGATGGCAAATGTATGCGGCGTGTTGACGGGGATTCGTTGGCTGTTCCACGCCGTTGATATTCTACGGTATGTCCTGGTATTCACATGATAAGCTGAGACCCTCTTATATGCAGACAGATTCCATCAAACAGTAAACCTGTCCCCATCTTTTCTCCTCCTCTCCCCTCTTCGCCATGAACATTGATCCCCTCATCTGTCCTGCCGGTTGCGGTCGTCATTTTGCCACTGCGCAAGGCCGAAACTCACACGTCCGGCAGGCGAAAGACTGCAAATGGTTTTACACCTTCGAAAAGAACAAAGCGGCTGAGGTCACCAGCGAGGACCCTCCTCCGGACACCGCCGACGCTGTGGAGGATGCCCTGCCAATGGAAAGTGCGGACATGCCGGACTTGCGTGATGCTGTAGACTCCGACGATGAAGATGGTAGCGATGATGGATACGACAGCGACGAGCCTGCCGAGGTTTTGCGGGAGTTCGAGGAGGACAACGACATCTTTCATTTCGTTAACCTGGAGCCGTCAGAGCAGGTGGGCATTGGGGAGGCTGGCCCGGGTCCCGCCACCACTGAGAGTCGCCGTCTGGGCACTCTCCTTGGGGCAACACGTCGCATTCTGGATGATGATGATGATACACGGGTAGAGGTGGAGTACAAGGGCGCCGGCGTAGTTGTTCAGATGGACGAGTCCCTTCATCATCGCTGGCGGGATATTTTTGGTGACCCGGATGGCGATATAGCCATGGAGGGGCAAGATCCACCTCCTTCTTCCAATATCTATGCACCATTCGCTTCCGAGCTGGACTGGCGCGTAGCACAATGGGTGGTAAAGGATGGAATTGGACACAACTCCTTCGACCGCCTACTCAAGATTCCTGGGGTGTGTTTCTTGGTCCCTCTTTATTGTTATCCCCACTTACGCCTCTATGTAGGTCAAGGAGAAGTTGGGACTCTCCTACGACAGCATACGAGGATTACACAAGGTCGTGGATTCTGTTCCTCCTCGAGCTGGAAAATGGCGCGTGAAGCATCTTTCCTTCCCGGACCGACCAGACGACAAGTTTGTCCTTCGCCATCGAGACGTTCTCCGAGCCATCAAAAGCCTTTGGGGAGATCTGTCGCTCTCAGAGCACCTTGTCTACCGGCCGAAGAGCGTGTTCACTGACGCATCAAAGACCAAGCGGGTGTATAATGAGATGTGGACCTCCAAATGGTGGTCTCATATTCAGGTGCGTCTCTATATGCTCCTTAGTTTCAATGGCTTAAATGTGTTTAGGCTATGCTTCCTGAAGGACGAACGATTGCGCCAGTCATCTTGGCTACCGACAAGACGCAGCTTACACAATTCTCCGGCAGCAAACAGGCGTATCCTGTATATCTAACGCTTGGCAATATTCCGAATGCCCTGCGTCGGAAGCCTACGGAACAAGTCTGCATTCTCATCGCCTACCTCCCAGTCGAGAAGATGTCCAAGGGCCGTCTTACCAAGCGGGAACACAGTGCTCGCTATCAGCGTCTGTTTCACCATGCCATGCGCATCATCCTTTCCCCCCTCATTGATGCTGGCAAGGATGGCGTCCAGATGGTAGGCGGTAATGGGGAGGTTCGGCACGTTCACCCTATTCTTGCTAGCTACGTGGCGGATTTCCCAGAACAATGTCTCGTCACCTGTAGCAAGTACGGCACCTGTCCCAAATGCCAGGTTTCTGCTGCGCATCTAGGAGACCGCTCTCCTTCTGACCTCCGCACGCACACCTGGACGTTAGGCGTTATAAGCAATGCTCGCGCCACCACTTCATCTACAGCTCAGTACTTCAAAGCCTGTATGGCTGAAGAGGTTTCTGGGTACGTGACCCGACCATTCTGGGAGGGTCTCCCTTTCACCGACATTCACTTCTCTATCACCCCCGACGTCCTTCATCAGCTATACCAAGGCGTTCTCAAGCATCTGATTGAATGGTGCCAAATTCTTTTAACCAAGAAGGAACTTGATCGGCGCATTCGCTGTCTTCCTCCTGGTCTTGGGCTTCGTCATTTCAAGAATGGGATTTCTGCGCTGTCGCAGATTAGTGGGAGTGAAAGGAAAAATATGGGGAAAATTCTGTTGGGTTGTTTGGTGGGATCGCGCATGAGCAGTCAAGGTATTACTGCTTGTCGCGCTATTTTGGATTTCATCTACCTTGCACAGTACTCCACCCATGACGACGACACCCTTCAGTACATGACTGATGCGCTCGAGACCTGGCACGACAACAAGGATTACTTTATCGCTGTTGGAGTTCGCGACGATCTCAATATTCCCAAGTTCCACTCCCTCCTACATTATGTCGACATGATTCGCTCTTTGGGAACCACCAACAACTTCAATACCGAGATGTTTGAACACCTTCATATCGACTTTGCCAAAAAGGCGTGGCGGGCCTCCAACAAGCGTGACGAGGCACCACAGATGACTCATTGGATACTTCGACAAGAGGGTGTTCATATGTTTGGACGCTATGTTGATTGGGCTCTTGCTCAGCGTGCTCCTCCTCCCCCTTCCCCTACCCCTCTTTCTACATCAAAACCTGCTGCCGGTCAGACGCCACCTACGTCTAAGTCGCAGTCCAAGCCAACTCCACAGCTTAAGGATCCTCAAACTATTCTTCTTCCCAAGTTCCCTACATCCCCCAACAAATCAATCTCCCTCATCGAGAAGCACCATCGCGTGCCGCTTTTTGGCGATCACCTCAAGGAGTATATCAATCTCTTGCGCGAGTCTGTCATCAAGAAGCCTGCAGCGACATTTCCTTTACCATTCCAGGGCGTGGACGTCTATCACTCCTTCAAGTTCAGCCTGGAGAGCGTGGACGATAACTCTGATGATCGCGATACTGTTAAAGCTTCACCGTTGAGCGGTGGTCGCTTTGATACGGTGGTTGTGTATACTGGAGATAAGGCTGAAACTACTGGCCTTACTGGTATGTAATTTCTCTTGCTGATAGTCTTCTTCTAACGCGATTTAACAGGCACTCGAATCGGGCGTATACATGTTATTTTTCGATTACCAGAAACCTTTCGACTTCAGGGCACCATCATGATCAATGCACCTTCCTATTGGCCACGACACGCGCTAGCATACGTGGAATGGTATATGCCTCCAAAACTTTCTTCCAGCGATCGCAGATCCCATAACATGCCAACGGTGGAAACTGCATACTTGCGGGATAACCAAACACGTACATGGTCTATCATACCTTTGGCTAATGTTCGTCAGAGTTGTGTATTGATTCCTCACTTTGGTAAGAGTGAGTTGGACGACACTTGGACGACTAAGAATATTTTGGATACTGTAGATACGTTCTTAGTAAATAACTGGCTTAGTTTATATACATATCAGACTTTATATAAAGTATAATACATTGGTTCAACTCTCTCAACCTTTAGTGGATTTGAGTTAAGTTAGATTAGGTCTTATCTGAAAGGTATATCAGGGTGTTTGAAGGTGTGCTGATGATATGCTATATTCTAGAGCACTATTAGGTGAACTTGATATGACTCAAAGATATTCTTATTTGCCAAGTTAGCCCAAGTTGACTTGAGTTAGCCATGGTAACTAGACGCCCTCTAAATACCTCTAGATTTAGGCATATACTTAAGTTAGCCTAATGCCAAAGTGATTTTCCTGATGTCGATTGTTATCCGGCAAGTGCCGGGACCTTCGGCCATCTCGGCGATCACCGAAATTCTTCGGCAACGTCGTTTCTGAGCGACGTTGAGGTCGTTTGACGTCAAATAAATTTGGATAAATCATGTATAATATATATCTACCTACGTACAAGTACTAGGCAAGTACTTGTGGCAAGTACTTGCCTCGCCGAGCTCGTACTTGCCACCCACGGCACCACCCATGGGAAACAAGTACTTGCCACCCGGGTGCCGGGTGCGGCACCACCCGGGTGATCGAAATACTTGCCGGCACCCGCAAGTATCTGCCACTCGTGCCGATCTCTATTCGCTACTTCCATGTTGGATAAAACATGCTCAGCAGCCTCCATAATCTATGCGTTAACCAACTGATTTCCACTGGCAATGTATACAGCTCACGCGCGCCTAATCTAGAAAGACTGCGGGTTAGTACTTTCTTACTCTCCTAGCCGTTTTTCACTGCTCAGCCTAATAGAACACATACTGGCACTACGGCTACGGCGAACGCGTTCTGTACACATCTTATCCGACATTAGCTCACGAAACCCTTTGCCTGTTATCAAATCCTTCCATGCCTGGACACATCGTTCTTTTCGCAAGTCTGCTACGTCGTCATGCAAAATCGGAAAAAAGGCTACTTATAACAGCGCACTGGAACTCACTCCTCCCTTTCCTATAATCGTAGTCGGCTTCTGTTACTGGGACTTACGTATGTTCAGCTCAAATTCGTGGTTTTGCCTCGGATGTGAAATCTACCGGGGCAATGAAGTTCAAGGTTCTGCAGCCTTTGTTCGCTTTTCCTGGAATGATTATAACGAAGTTACCCCTTTCTGCAGAATACCTCCCGAGTTTAGGACGAATTTCGAGGCGCCAGTCTCAACTTCTGCCGAGTACGTTCATGGGAATTTCCGAGTCGTATGTCGTCAAAAACTGACGATAATATCGTTCAGATGACTCAAAAGCACCGAGGCATTGTCCTAAATTCGCATTGTTGTCCAAACAATAGTCACGGCTGCAGCCACATTCGGGGATTCCTGCACGCAGCACCACACTTGGAACCAAGGCGCCATTGTGGTATTTACCTCTGGACCACTTGCTAATAGCACCAATAAATTCCGACGCCACTGAAATTGCCTTTTTTGGATGGCAGTTTTTCTAATACAGTAACCCCGAGCGCATTGTCTGCCCAATTCGGCAGCTGGCTTAGTCCTGTCCATAGTGGCGAGGTGGACGGTGCTGGGACCTTCAAGGGTAGGCGACTGGCGACTGTCACAATGGCTCTACCGCCTACATAACGGTGTCGTCGCGCTTTCACTGAACCAAATAATCTCTTCTCCCACAAAACTTCGCCCAACCCACCTTCAACATCGAGCGTTACTTGTGCCGTGCACACTCTACTCTTATCTGACAAAATGCCCGCTATTAGGGTTCGAAAGTCCGGTTAAGTCAGGTTAAATGACCTTAATCTGACATGACCGGTGACCGGACCGGTTACGCAAATAGGGATTTTGAACTAACCGTTAACCGTGACCGGTTAAGCAGCCTGACCGGTCAAGTTACACCCGGTTAAGCAGTTTTAACCGGTCATAACCGTAACCGAGTCAAGACCGGCTATGATCGGTCAAGACCCGTCAGTCGGCAACAAAATGGCACCCAGTGAGAGTTGAACACGGGACCTCCAGACTTGAACTGGGTATCGCATGCACGCTAAAGCAGCTGCACCATTAGGACATGTATTCACTGTATACCGTTGGGTTATGTCAGTACTCGCATCTGAAATGCGTGATACGGCTTCAAACGACGGTTCAATGTCTATGTAAGATCTATGATTTTGCAAGGGGGTTCCAAAATTATAATTTTGTACACTGGGCTGTTTAATTTTTTTCAGCCCTCAAGCTTGACCCTACCTACCTCACTTACCATATATGGTAAGTGCACGTGATCCCGCCTTTGGCGGGGCAGCCTAATTAGGGTCTCGAGCGCCACCTTAATCAAGAATTTGTCTATGACACTTTTGTGAACCACCTGTAGCTGATATATTCAGTTACTGAGAGCCTTGAAACTAGGACTAATTATATCTCAGAGAACTTACGGGACCATATGGGTACTAGCCCAGCCTTGGCTTGACCCGGTACTGAAGCTAGCATAGGAAATATGTTACATGTATAGTATTTTTACTAGTTAAAGACTCAATTGGAGTCCTAAGACTTGTTTAAGTGTCCTTTATAGTCATATTTAAGGTGGTACAAAAAACTTTTTTCAGACCTCCGTGTTGACCCTACTGTAGCGTTTCGACCGTAGGTTCGCGGTCTGTGACGCGATATGCCGCGAACCTACAGCGAACAGCTTCGTTGCCAGGCACGGAGACGGGAATTACCCGATTTGGACTGTCCCGCCGTAGGCGGGACCGAAAATTTCTATTTTAGGACAGCTGTGCCTGGCTTAGAGGCACCGTGACGCGATATCCACTATATATAGGTTCGCTTCGTAGGCCGGCGTGACCCGATATCCGAATATCCGGTCGAAACGCTACAGTACCTACCTACCGGGTGTATCGGACTTTAAGTCCGGAACCCCCTTGTGATTTTGTTATATTTTGCTCCAGTTGGTATGAGGAGCCTTGTGGCTACTTCTGAAATTTAAGAATAACATACATGCATGCATTGATACTGACATCCATTGCCAATCCAGTTGTAAGTACTTCATACTTACAGTTCATTGTATGTTACTCGTACTATAAGTGCGAGTAATAGTTCCACACCACCCAAAAAATTGGTCAAATTGAAAGATGTAGGAATACACTCTGTAAACACATCCCGACACATCCGAGTGCGAGCGCGGGCTTCGTTGCGTCTCTGGAGCCATCCCGAGGTCGCTTCCGTCGTCTGGACTGATCATCCGAGTGGTGATCGATGGTCAGATCTTGACCTCCAACCACCACCACCTCGCGACGCCTGGTCTCCGACGACTCGACCTTGGGACGCGGGTCTGCCGGGCGTCGCTTTCCATCCATCTAGCGCTTTTTTTCTCTGTTTTCGTGGATACGCGGGCTTGAAGAGCCCCGGCGGCCCCGCTGGACGCGTAAGCCCTCCAACGAGGCCGCAACTCTTCACACACAATGCTGGCGACCCCTCACTGGGCAGAGGATACAGGATATTGGCTCGGGGTCTCGACGCCGCACTGTCTGCTGGCAGGCGACGTCGTCAAGGTACGTATTGTTGGCTGTTCAATATGAACTTATCTTCATGCACAGGACTACACCTCTAGGATGACGACGACTACCCCACCACGAGGACCTTGACCACGTCTCCACGACGACGACGACAGCGCGGCCACCACCGCACCCTCCACAAGCCCACAACTGTTCTCTCGGTACCCCCACACCCATGACCATGATCTCGACAACAACGGCACCACGATGTCGGCAACATCCGCTGCCCAACCGCCAGCAGAACGCCGACATGACAAAGACAACACAGATTTTTCTCTGTCGCCACGAAGATCTAGATCTCTGGACGACCACGATTGCGGCAATCCCACCTCCGCCACTTCCACCACCACGACAACGACCACCGCAACAACGACATCACCATGACGACGGTGCTCTGCGGGATAGACGGCTTGGGGACCGATGCCGCGCTGTCGGCTGCAGGCGACGTCCTTAAGGTGCAGAAGATCCGGATCTACACAACGATTTTGGTGCGCGACAACGGCGGAACCTCTGTCTGTTGACAGCAACAGACAGCGCGGCGTCGTCGAGGTGCGTGCTTTCCCCGTATTCTGCTCATCACTTACATTCACACAGCAACGGGACACGCTCCGGACGACCGTCGACCTCCCGACAATGTCGGCTCCAGCTTGATGCCACGACGTCCATGGCCACGACGACGGCAATGACATCTCGGGACACGGCCCCAACACGACGCCTACGGTAGAGAAGTAGACGATACGACACTGCATTGCCTGCTGGCAGCCGATGTCTGCGAGGTGCGTGTTTTTTCTGCTACTTGACTTTTAGATTAATATGATTCATTCGCAGGCAACGACGGCCCTACGACGACGACATCCTCAGCAAGACAGCGTGCTCCCCACTACTACAACAACAACAACGCCAGACGCCGATGACAATACCACCACCACATGACAGACCAACACCACGGCAACGTTCTCTAACATTCTCCTTCCTGCTTCCCCATTGTCTCGCGGCTGATGCGATGTTGTAAACAACATCGCATCGTCGGGAGGCATGGGAAAGTATCGTGCACTGCGAAATGCGGCCTGTGCTATTTAGCTCGGGCTCGCTCGTACAGCACGAATAAAAATCACCAGTTATGACCGGTTATAACCGGTCATCTGCGGTCAGGTGAAATTCTGCTTTGAGGCTTAACCGTTAACCGTGACCGATCAAATAGTGTGACCGGTCATCGGTTATCGGTCAAAATTTCGGTTAAGTCAGGTCAAGTTAAGCTCCTTGACCGGTCAAGCTTAACTTGACTTTCAAACCCTACCCGCTATCCGCCACTTCAAGCGCAAAGAGGAGCGCGTTGCGACGCGTAGGTCGGCCAGACTGATGAAGTTAATGACGACCGCGCCTGTCGACGCCCCCGCCATCGTCGCGTCCCCCGCCACCGTCGCGTCCCCCACCACCATCACCGCTACCACTGTCATTACCACTACCGACACGATTCGACCTCCAGTCTTACCAGCAGTCGTAGAGGCTTCCGCTCCGACGAGGACGATCCTGCTCCCCTCTGATTATGTCCCCCGCCGCAAAGCTACGCCTGAGGCTGCTGTTGAAGAGCACCCTATGCACTAGGGTACATCTAGTCATACGCTCCTATAAGAGGGCTGCGTGATTCAATTTTCCCTCTGAGTAGAAATCTCTTACTATAGAGCATATCTAGATGTCCTCGGCATCACTGGCAGGCTAGCAGCAGGCTGATGCCATACATGCCGGGTGACTGGGCTGGGGTAGGGCATTGGCAGATAGCTAATAATAGATAGACCCAGCAGGTACATATCCAATAATAGATTCCTTCAATGAAGAGATTAGATATTGATGGGAGATGATCAGTGGACCCTGGAATGGGTAGGGAATGCCCTTGGCTACGCAATTGTGGCGCATTTTTGATTAGGTCAGCATTAGGCTGGATGGGGTGGGCATTGATGAATGCTGCTGTAGGGGATGGCTGTTGGGGTGATGAAAACCTTTTTTATAGTTTTTTGGGCTGGGAATCCAATGGTGCAAACCATTTTGTCATAGCTTCAAAACTGGAGGAGATATTAGGAGTGCAAAAATGCGCCACACTTCTAGTAGGCCTTGTACATATCCTATGGCCTTGTAACTTTGATACCTTTAAGAGGTACTATAGAGCGATATCTGATATCACTTTCAGGTGATTTCATCGAAGGGTTCAAGAGATATATCAGGATGACTGCTCCAGGGCCACCAGGAATATAGCATAGGATCCTGCCACTCTGGAGACCTGAGACTTTGATACATCGTTTATAGTAGTACTAAACCTCTATTTATGATATAGAGAGTGTCCCCAACCTAGTAGTCCATGTATAGATAGGTCCCTAATGCTGTTTTAAGCATTTTCGCATTTTGGGTTATTTAACATAGGAATACCTCCCTAAATTGTACTGGGCTACCTTCATGCATTCATCCTCGACCTTTTTGCCAAAGGAACCATGTCATTTGGTGAAGGGACCACTGTTCTAGAGGTCAGTCTTCCTCCTCACCGGAGTTTTGATCAAAATTCCCACGCTCTAGAGGGAGGATCGTCCACTCAATTCTACGTGTCTCACATATGCTACTACCTTCATTTCTTCTGCAAAACGTGTATATATATTATATATATGATATCCAGGTGTCAGACTAGTAATTTAATGAGGTAGTCATACTGTACTATTACAGGCAAGTCTTCACAGATTTTTGTAAAAAAAAATTGATGGAAACCCGATAAGGATTTCCAGGCGATCGGCGGGGTCTGATAAGATTAAATGACCCCCCCGTTACGTGTTATGCGAAGACCATGCTGTAATAGTACAGTATCAGGAACTCGTCCTAAGCTCTGTAGACAGTTTAGGCTACCTTCAGATAGTAATATTTCATGTTCTACTTCAAAGAGCACTCTAAAAAGTGTTTGGTTATCAATATATATTATATTGGATGAAGTAAGATGCATCTCTCATATGCGATACATGAGAGGTGAGAAAGTGAACATGCGCAGTACTGTCCTATTTCGACCGTAAGTTCACGTCACAGGTCACAAGACCTCCGAATTTCCTTATCGGACACCGGAAAACGCCTCCGATCACTTATCGGGTGTGGGAAGGTCAAAAAATTCAAAATTTTGTGAACTTACGGTCGAAATACTACAGTCAAGGGGGTCCCAAAATTCTTATTCAACACATGGGGTTGAATTCTTCATTAAGCCCTCAGCGGCGGAACCTACCTACCTTCACGTGACCTTACCTGCCTTATATGGTAATTACCCGGGGTCACTGTGGTGGCTGGTTCAAACCTCGGTCGAGACACTTCCTGAAAATAGATTAGTCATCTGCCAGACTTCGGGGCTACTGTAGCATAGGCACTCTATGCACAACTGCAGGACTTAATTCATCCTCTAGAGCATGCTTACATGCTTCAGAAGTGAGTTAGAGCTATCAATGGTACCCCCCAAGGTGAGGTCCAAAAAATTTTTAAGGCCTCCGGCGGGGACCCTACCTACCTGCCCGGGGTGCCGGCCCGCATTTCCGGTACCCCCTTGACTACAGTAGACTGACTCTTGTATAACTGCTTTCAATGCCTGAACAGGTTATAGGACATAACTGTTATCTGGCTGACAGATGTAATATCTCTCATATCACTCTAATACCAAGGTCCACCTCGCATTTTATGTCTCTTATCAATAGTCATAGAGTATTGTCCAATTTATAGCAGGGCAAGTAGGTCTGCATATCTAAGACGAGTTCATGACATGATTACCTTATTAAATTATTGGTCTGACACCTGGAGATCATATATATAACATATATACACGTCCTGCAGAAGAAATGAAGGTAGTAGCATGTGTGAGACACGTTAAATTGAGTGGACGATCCTCCCTCTAGAGCGTGGGAATTTTGATCAAAACTCCGGTGAGGAGGAAGACTGACCTCTAGAACAGTGGTCCCTTCACCAAATGACATGGTTCCTTTGGCAAAAAGGTCGAGGATGAATGCATGAAGGTAGCCCAGTACAATTTAGGGAGGTATTCCTATGTTAAATAACCCAAAATGCGAAAATGCTTAAAACAGCATTAGGGACCTATCTATACATGGACTACTAGGTTGGGGACACTCTCTATATCATAAATAGAGGTTTAGTACTACTATAAACGATGTATCAAAGTCTCAGGTCTCCAGAGTGGCAGGATCCTATGCTATATCCCTGGTGGCCCTGGAGCAGTCATCCTGATATATCTCTTGAACCCTTCGATGAAATCACCTGAAAATGATATCAGATATCGCTCTATAGTACCTCTAAAGGGTATCAAAGTCCCAACCCTACAGGCTATGTACAAGGCCTACTAGAAGTGTGGCGCATTTTTGCACCCCTAATATCTTCCCCAATTTTGAAGCTATCGCAAAATGGTTTACATCATTGGATTCCCAGCCCAAAAAACTATAAAAAAAGGTTTTCATCACCCCAACAGCCATCCCCTACAGCAGCATTCATCAATGCCCACCCCATCCAGCCTAATGCTGACCTAATCAAAAATGCGCCACAATTGCGTAGCCAAGGGCATTCCCTACCCATCCCAAGGTCCACTGATCATCTCCCATCAATATCTAATCTCTTCATTGAAGAAAATCTATTATTAGATATGTACCTGCTGGGTCTATCTATTATTAGCTATCTGCCAATGCCCTAACCCCAGCCCAGCCACCCGGCATGTATGGCATCAGCCTGCTGCTAGCCTGTCAGCGATGCCGGGAACATCTAGATATGCTCTATAGTAAGAGATTTCTCCTCAGAGGGAAAATTGAATCACGCAGCCCTCTTATAGGAGCGTATGACTAGATGTACCCTAGTGCATAGGGTGTGAAGAGTCCGCACAGCCAGGCTGTTTTTCCTGGCAACTAGAGACGGTGGCTCCCAGGACACGCCAATCAAGGATCTGCCTCTCCCGTACCTCTCATACCCGCTCTTGCCTTCCGCGCCCTCCCAGGAGGTCGCCGGTTTCTCCATGGACTGGAGCGCCTTGGCGGGGCCTTCCAGTGGTCCATTCCCTCAGCCAGGCCCTTTCGATTATAACGCCACCATGAATCCCTTCCTAGGACACGACTTCCCGGGCTACTACAATCCGGGCCCATACGTTGGCTCGGAGTTCCTCCCATCAGACACAGCCATGAGCTCCGGGCTGTCCTTCTTGGAGTCAGATCCTACTGCGATGAACTATGCCATTTCTTCCAACGACAATCAGGTACGTGACTCTATGCTGTACTCGATTTCCTTTTCTTACCATCCGATTTAGTTTAACGGATACCCTCAGCCTGCCACCCGCTCCCTCCTCGAGTTGCTTTACAGCGACGACTTATCTCTATGATACTGATAGCCATTTCTCGATTTACTTCTCACATCCACACTCCTTTATTCTGGTATACTATATACATGCTCATTTCCGTACTGCTTTCCTCTCTCATTTCTTCTACTTGCTCTCTCTATCTCTTGTCGTCTCTCTTTCTGTTGTTGTTAAACTAGTACTTTGTACTTTGTGTTCTTCATTGTAGCCTGGAAATACTACCTAGTACCCATTTGTGCGAGGGTTAAGGACAAGATGTCGCAGTCACTGTCAATGAACATCGATCGAGAGTGTAGTACAGATTATCCACCTCGGTTTGTGCACAACCACTCATCTTGGCAGGCGGATACATGAGAGTGTTGACGGCGAATGCGAAGAGCGGCTTGGTTCTACGTTCCCTATGAAGAGGAAGAAGGTTATACCGACTATTGCTGTGTTACACGAGTCCACCTCAGTCAATTTATTACCCTTTGTCCGTGCTTTTACTGGCAACGCGGTTCCTAGACCCTATGGAGAATCTAGGGTGTGGAGTAAACAGCAGTGGCTGACTCAGCAAGTTGAACATTGATCAGTACAACTCATAACGCCTTGTCCGTATCTGCCTTGGTCTTTTCGAAGAGTGCACGTCAAGGCCATCGTCAAAGTGCTTTCACTCGCATTGCGCTGATTTACATGATGCGCGACATCTCTGGACATCTGGAAAGGCCTATATGCCTTAAGGCGACTTTAAGCAACTTAAAGTGTCTTAAGACGTAAAAAGATAGTAAAGATAGGTAAGCTGTCAAGACGCTTTAGGCTAAGGTTCATGGAGACATGTACTTTAAGGCATCTTAGGACATCTTAAGCATCCTAAAAGCTGTTAAAAAGCTCTTAAAAGTTAACTTAAAGCATACGTCTCTGTGAACCTTATCTTAAGTTGCCTTCAAACTGCCTTTCAGTAACTCAAAGGGCACTCAAAAAGCTCTTAAAACTGCCTTATCATTGTCTGTAAAGCACTACAGAGTTGACTTGAAGCATATGTCATCATGAACCTTATCTTAACGTCCTTTCCAGCCAAGGGGTGTCACAAAAATTTAAAAGTACACTATGTCAATTAAAGTTTTTCACTCAAATTTCTCCGACCTACCCACCCCCTCCTTCCTTATATGGCAAGTCATGTGACTTTTGACACCCTGGTTAGCCTCCGAGTTCAATCTCCGATGGTAGTCAACATTTGCTACAATATTTTTTGGTACCTTACACCATTCCTAACTATGTAAAATGATTATATATCTTTCTTTAAACTGATATAAGCTATTTTTAAATGTGTAAATAAAGAAATTCAGGCAGTCTACTTAGATGACATCATCACATCAGCAC